>VDFB02055249.1:0-27877 GCA_007258455.2 Sequoia sempervirens
ATATAGTATAGCCTATTATAAGATATTACAAAGGGTGGATCACTTCCAAGAATCACTATCCAAAATGGGAGGCTCACTACCTACAAAGATACAATATAGAAATGGCTTACAACCAAAAAAATGAACTGATAAAGTTACACCTCACAAGTGTTGATTCAGTTCCTTTGATGCTCAGTAAACTGACTTTACACACTTCATCATCTTCACATACTTGTCTCCTTCTCTGTCACTTTTTCACACAATCAATCTCAAAACTGTCCAATATATATCTGACACATCTGCAAGCATCAATTGGGTCGACCTAATTAGATACAATCCTTATTAACCAAAAATATTAACTATTGGCTTGAAGCTTGTACCAAACTTTTCCAAAAAAAGTTCAAGCGTTTAGTATGCTACAACATGTCTGCATGGACCTAATATAGGTCTCAAACACATCTCCAACACAAAATTAATTCATTATAACATCAACTATTGATTAGTTCAACCAAGGATAGACCCAATAACAAAATGCAACAACAAAATTATTCCAACTTTCCATAGGAGCACCTGTGCACATGAGATTATAAATATACAACCTTCTAACAACAAAGAACCATCTCCCAAAATTGCAAATTATAATATTTATCAGCAGAGGATTGAAAACCAAAATATTGGAGGATAATAACTATCATACTAGTTTAGAACACTAGATCAGGCTAGAACTTAAACTTGTAGTTGCAACTCATATAACATGGTGACATCATTAACAACACAAAAGCTGCAAAATGAAATGTTCTTCATTCTTCCAACAATCTCCCCCTTTGTCATTGATGGCAACATGTGTGAAAAGAATTTACAAAACTTCTATGTGCAACACACTCTCCCCTTTTTCTCTTCTCTTTCCTCTCCCCCTTTGACATCAAGGACAAAGGGTGGCCCAAAAATATGAAAACTAAAAAAAACATTACCTAGAGGAAGGTAAGCCTTGAAGCTCCTTGAGAATACCTTGCCATGTTGTATTTCCATTCTCCTAACTCTTCTTAGCAGATATCAACATTTTGTTAAGAGATTCTAGTTCCACTAGACTTTCTTCTACATCATCTAGAGTGCATGGAGTCAGATTAATCTTTTCTATTTTTTTTGTATTTTCCAAAGCATTGGCCACCGGAGTGTACTCCATTCTTAAAAGGTCACCTAACTGACTGAATCTTCTAATGATTTATTTCTTCTGCTTCTGTAGAATAAATAATTTCTCTCTCTAAGTAGTGATAACATTCCAGGTTGACCAGTCTTTGTCTTTAGATGCACTATATGTACTGGAAACAAATTTCAACTAGGAATCAATTGAGTCCATGAGATCTTTGATACTCTGTGTGGAATCCGACCACTTTATGCAGTAAGTAAATACAATATTTTCTTTAGACTCACAAGCTTAGGATCTTTTTCACATTGGTTTGTGCCATAGCACACTTATCATGAAGTTCCAAAAGCCTTCTCTCTACCATTTTCTCCTCAACCTCTTGCTTGGTCTTCTCACCTAGTCCAGAGGCACGCTCCTTAAAGGAGTCCAATAAAAGTTTCAGATTCTCTACCAGAGTGAGAGATGTGCCAACTGATATACCCGAGGTGGTATCCTACAATGCTTTGAGGTCATCATCAATAAGCTTTGTCCCATTTTGATGTGTTTCTATAATTTATTTTCCTTTGGATGCATGCAATGCATCCCCTAACACCAATCTATGAATGGGAGAAATATTGTCCAAATCCACACTACCTTGAACCATGGGGAGTTGTATAATTTCAAGAGGAATCACCAGCTAGAACCTTATTTTCTTGGATAACAAGACTTTCACTAGTACACAAACAACAATATGATAAATAAACTACTAAAATTGCATATAAATGACTAATTTGGTCACGTGACCATTAGTAGTGTTAATAGGTCATTTTCTCTTGAAACCGTTGACTAAACTATTTAGTCATTTATTTAGTCATTGATTTGGTCATTGATTTGAATCATTAATTTAGTCATTGATTTGTTAATTTAGTCATTGATTGTTATTATTTGGTCTCATTTTTAAATTTTAGTGATTAATTTGGTCACATATTTAATCATTAATTTAATCATTAATTGTTGTTAACTAGTGATTTATTTAGTCAAGATAGTTATTTATTTAGTCATATATTTAGTCATTAATTTAGTCATATATTTCATCATTAATTTAGTCATATATTTAGTGATTATTTTAGTCATATATTTAGTTATTTAGTCATTTAGTCATATTTAGCCATTAATTTAATCATTACTTTAGTCATATAGTTAGTCATTTTATTTACTAGTTTCCATTAATTGGTAGTAAATATAATCACAAAATAAACAAGAGTTGTGTGCAGCCAGAGTCCCTGCCGTAGAAATTAAGCTCTAGAATACAAGTTGGTAATGCAGTGTCAAAAATTAATAGCACATATTTGTAGAATAAAGCATTCATCGGTAAAACCATGTTTCAGTTGTAAACATTGGTGAAGCTTTCTCAACCAATCAGATTGGAGATAATTTATTTTTGATTTTTAGCACATTTTACTATTTTACTTCTGTTATAAGCTGTATTCCAAGAGTTTTTCAGTGGGATTGTTAATCTTGTAGACTTTTTGATTCCTCTATGTCTGCTCTAATTCAAGCAGAGGTGCTTTCCCTCTTTCCTTAGTAGTTTTGAATAGTAATTTTGTTGTAGTTTGACTTTCTAATCTAGTAGAATGAAAGTGCAAATGAAAATCAATTTTCTGATGCAAAACTTGAAATTGAAATGAAATTATGAACATTGGTGAAGCTTTCTCAATCAATTAGATTGGAGATAATTTATTTTTAAAATATTTTTTGTTTAAAAATGTGCATGTGAATTTTGCAAAACATGTTGCCTTTTGTATATACATTGAAAATCCATAAACCATGTCTACAACTTCATTGGATTCATAACAAGCACTTCATTAAGGATTCAAATTGATCTCTTAACTTCGATGGTTGGAACAGGAAGGCTGGGCATGCTAACAATTTTAATGTCTCAGAAATCCTCCTGTTGCATTGTGGAAGCATAGTGATGGGATATAAAGATAGCTGTGTATCTGATCATTGATTTGGAACTTGTATGTATAGTTTGTTCCTGGTGGTATGGGCAACTGGTTTCAAAAACACAAAAGAACATGTATATCAGCTTAATGCAAACTCCACTACAAATGATTGAATACAATGAGATTTGACAAAAATCAGAATTAAAGCTTACCATGACAATAGGGAAGGCCCATTTAAGCCATTATATATATTATTGATAATGTTATCATTTGTTACAGTATCAATTTGAGATCCAAGAATGTAAGGATTGATTAGAATTCCCTGCAAGAACAATAAGACAGATCTTGGATTGATGTAAACAAGGCACTTTTTACAAGATCGATAAACTAGAACAACAGTAGCAATATCCATTTGGTGCAATAAGGAAAAGCAGTGATAATAACATGTAATTTGTTTTTTTGAATTGACATATTTTTGAATGCAATCTTATACAAAATTGAGGATGTGAAAATAGTAGTCTTTGCCTGTAAGGATGCACTATAGCTATAGCATCTACTAAATTAGTAACTAGAAATGGGAAAATGTCTTATGTCACGGTTAAGTTATTAGCACAAAGCTGAAGCAAAGAGGCTATTTTATAGTATGATGAACTTCAAACTGAAAAAGATCAAGCATACCCATTTGAGAACACTTGTGTCTTCATTTTCTATCACTTGTGAGCATGAACTGTAAGGGTGCAGATCTGCATAGGTACATGATTGAAGTAGTATAATAACTGTAATAATTTTTTTTTGTTTGTCAAATTACTTAAAATCCAACAAATATATTTCATTGTCAAAATAAATCACAAGTCTAATATGTATGACAAACTTCAAACTGAAAAAGATGAAGCATACTTGTTTGAGAATAGTAGTTTCCTCATTTGCTTCTACTTGTGAGCATGAAGAGCCAGGTTGCATATCTGCATAGGTACAGGATAGCAAGGAATTCATACAAAGAATAAGATTGGAGTTACATATTACAGTTTGATATAAAAACTACTGGCATCTTGGAAACAACTTACAAGCATAACCATATAAAGAAAAGAATCCTACCAACTGTAGTAAAACTGAAAATGATAGTTATTGGCTGATAAGATATACAAGTGAAAGCTTTGAGCTTCCATTGTTTTGATATAACTATGTATAAAAGGGAGGACAAGTTAGTGAATTTTGAACATATTCCTTGTGTTTATACTCTGCACCAGGCTAGAAGCCGATGTGTACTGAGCCACATTGGAAAACTAGCAAAAAACAATCAGTTAAATGTTACAATTAAGTTATTATCATGGACATGAATGTTGAAGGTTGGCTAGAGGTTGACAGTAACATACCTGTTTGAGAACAACTATCTAGTCATTTGCAACAGTATAATCATGTGACAAATTTACAGGAGAATCACTTGCAACCATCAAGAGCTAAAGCAAAGATCTGCATAAGTGGATGACTAGAAATATAAGTAATGTAGTTGAAGCATCATCAACATGAAGAGCAATTAATGTAACAACTATTTTGTACTTACACAAATTCAGCATTGATTTGGTGCAGCGAGGAGAAGCAATGATAATAGCATGTTAAAGGAAAAATTATTATAATAAATAGTTGCACTTGGGCAAATGTATACTAGGTTTTGTAAATGATTGTATAGTACCATTATAGTAGGTGTCAAAGGCATCAAGTGACATGTAGCAGTAAATTAAAATTGTATTGACTACAATTGGAAGTGAAGGCATATTGGAAAATGGTCTGTCCAATATGTATATAGTATAGTGAAGTTCAAAAGAGAAGTTTCAATATTGTGTACCCAAAAGTGGTCCAGCAAACTCCCTACGTGCGTTTTTGGTTTGTCGACAAGCAATGATAGTTTATGTTGTTGCATAAATTCAAGGAGTGCTTGTGATTTTGTAGATTGTAACATGTCAATGTTGAAGTCTCCAGCAATAATCAATTTGAAATTTGATGGCAATGAGCTGATAGTGTTTTGTATTAGATTAAATATGTCATGAATGGGTGCATTTGGTCTACAATATATATTTGTAATGTGCAGAGCAATGCCTAGATGCAACAGGTCAATGGTTATTGATTCTAGATACTTTGTTGAAAAAGTGTCAATGTTTTGCAAAGAAACTATTTTTTTGCAGCATGTTAATATACCATGAATACTTAGTGCAGGATAGCAATAGAATATATCATTAAGGAATTTAACATGGTCAAGCACATTGTGTTTGGTTTCTTGAAAGCAAAGGACAGTTGCTTGAAGAAAATCAAGGTCATGGGCTATTTCTTGTGTGTGTAATGCAAAGCTACGTGTATTCAAAGAGAATATGCTAAAATGACTTGAAGAAATAGATGCAAGGGTTTGTTGTAGTTTCCATTGTGCTAAGGCTATGAGGCATTGCATCTCGATATTGACTTTTTCTAGAACTTTGAAATTTTGATGTTGCAGTTCATGCATTAGATACAATGATTCAATGTTTCTTACTCATGATAGAGCAGTGTAAACAAGACCATGTTGATAGACTTTACAAGGGTCAAAAGCAAGTGCATCCATTGTGAGGCCTTGTGCTCTATGAATAGTTCATGCACAGGCTAGTTGCAAAGGGAACTGAGCTCGAGTGACTATTTTTGTAGCTATTTTGACTTTTTTGACAACTCTTGTTATAGGTGTCCAAGAAGGCAAAATACAATTTGTGTATAGACTTTGCATTCTTTGTTGATGTGATTTTCCAACATTAACCCTTCCCATGTGTACTTTTGTAGCTGTTTAGAGAGGAAATTCCTTGCAATATGCAAATTGCTTGCTATACTGGCCATTGTTATTCTTAGCTTAGGGGAGCAATAATTTTAAGGTGGAATTATCTAATGCTGTAATATCTAATATAATTAATTAAAATGCAGAAGGGAGCACAATCATGTGAGAAAATTGGCAAGGTGGGTGCTCATTGATATACTAGTTTATATGGGTGACTGCTGGTATACTGTCTGTTTTGTTGCCCATCGCTTTAATTATGTTGGTCAGTGACTCAGTAATGAATTATAATTTTTTTTTTCTTCTTTTAGACCTCTAGGACTCTAATTTTAAATCTAGCCTCTTATAGTGAATTCAACTGGTACTCATTATGGACCCTACACATTGAGTTATGTGTTTGTATAATTGTCTTTGTAGAGATCATTTGAGGACTAACAATGCAGGAACAACAGGTAAGAAGGAAAATATAGAGGTAAAGGAGGTAAGGATAGTGAAGTTGCATGACAGTATTGTTGTAGGGACTATTGAGTGTCCTGTGGCTATGAATAAGGATGAGAAACAAGTTGAGTTTGTAGGTACAGGGGTACATAAGCTTGCTATAACAGTGATGGAGCCATTTGATGGAGTAAACAATAAAGGACAAAAAAAATAGGGTATTAAGGACAGCTGCAGGCATGTGCATGCAAAAGAAAAGGAACAAATTCAAAGAGTTGTTAACAACAGTTTGTTTATAGGTGTAGAAAATGGTAGACACTGAAATGTTGGGCAAAGGAAAGATAAAGGGCTGATGACAGGGGTAGAAATACAAAGTGCACAACAAGGCAGACCTAAGCAAGGATATGAGATTGAGTTGAAGGCAGTTCATGGTGTTGGTTTTTCTAATACTTGTTTGTGTGCAGGTACAGGTGAAATGAAGCAAGTGAATATTGAGCCAAAAATGGATAAAGAGCAGACCTCAGGACTGAAAATACAAACACAATCATATGCAAATGTCAACACATTTTTGAATACAAGACAATTTGGTATGGTAAAATGTAATAGGTTGATTTTAGGAGGGTCGTGAGTAATTTAAAGTGTTTTGAGTCTTTTTATTCTAAATAAGGTCAGTTAAGACCATTTATGTTGAAATTAGGTGAGTTGGAGTTTTGGGGAGTCAAGTTGTTCAAGATTGCACAAAACAGATGCAATTATTGAAGATGTAATTTTGAGGGAATAGGAGGGGTCAGTGTTTAAAAGGTAGTTAGAAACATTGGGAGGTTGGAGAACCAAATTATAATTTCTCTATAAAGCCTTAAAGGGCTCGAAGGAAAAGTTTGGTTGATTAATTTGAAGAAAAATTCAAACAAAACACAACGTTCTTTGCATATTCCTGTGTTTTTGATCTTTGTTTCTTCTGTATGGACTTGTACAGATTTGGGAAGCCTTGAAATTCATTGGATGTTATACTGACTTGTTCTAAGTACCTTTAGAACTTATTTTGATTGCTTTTCATTCATTTTAAAAGGAGATCTCAAAATTTTTCAATGATAGCCTGTTAATAACAGTGAATTCCCTATTTTGAAGGAAACAATGATAAAATAGTCATCCCACCTACTGTATACATCTGTGTTTCGGTGGGATGACATATCCAATGGTATAATAGTTGTCTAAATGGCTTGATAGGGGTTGGAGTCGAGTCCTTTTGGTACAAAGTGAAGCCCTAGGACTGGTAAAAGGGTTTCTTCAATGTAAATGATGGCACCAAAGTGGAGTTTTCATAAATATGTGAAGGAGTTGACCTTTTGATGAATTTGTGAGAGATGAATGACAGTGAGTAGGGCATTTAAAGGGAGCTCACATTTGTAGCAGAGGAGGAGTGAGGGTTTTGAGGTTCTCCATAAATAGTGAGGGTTTATTTTATTATACTCCAGAGAGAGTTTTAAGTGTTTTAAGGGTTTTAGTTGGTTTTCATATTTTATTCCTTTCATTTTTGGTTTAGTATTTCTGGCTCCTTTTTCAGGAAGCTTAATTTGCCAACAATTGTTTCTCTTACCATCAAAATATTGAAACCCTAAGCCAATAAAACATGTAAGAAAACTAAAAAATTAAAGGACAAAACTCATAACAATGCTTTTTAATCTCATATTTGATAAAAAACTATATCCAAAGTTCAAACAATTTCAGAAAGGGAAACACAATGAGTCAGTGTATCATAGAATAAAGTCAGTCTAATTTTCTCCAAGAGATTGATACTACTTGCATTCAGAATACTACAATCAATATGTGCCTTGCCAGGTATTCCTAAAATCACTCTGAATATAAAAACAAACAGAATCTCGAAAATAGGGAAAAAACAACCAAATAGATGAACCAACATCCAAATAATAAATTCTAGGCTATCAGACAAGCCAGTTGCAGCCATTAATAAAACCTACCATATATCAGAATATTAACAAAGCAAGTTGAATGCCAAAAAAAAATAAAATGAAAAAACATGCAGCTATATAATAAGAACATTATAAATATGACATTTTATAACTCAAAAAACATATTTATCATCATACTAGCAGAACCAGAAAGAGGAGGAGGTACAATTTTGTTAGAAAGCATTTGATATTCTTCCTGATCAAAAGTAGTCCTATCATTCAATGGTATGTTGACTTGATCATAACCATTTCTTTCATCCAAAGTATCTTTTCCTTTTGACTATGTATCTAGGAATTTTCCAGTATAAAACAAGGACTTTGACAAATGACTTGATTCTCCAGAAGATCCATCTTGTCTTGCAAATGAGAACCTTGACTGCCCACTATTTTGCAATTTCCTTGAGCTTGATATATCCTTCGGGAAACCATTAACCCTATCTTTCTCACCCAGCAGTGATTTGGTAACAACATCATGGGGACTAGTTATTGAATCATCCTCCCAAATGTCAATCTTCAAAGAAAGAATATTTGAGATAAGATTGTCCTCCCCAATGTTTGTACCACTCTTATGCCTAATGTGGGTTTTATCATTTTCATGCCTTTCTAGGTATTGTGATCTTATTGGTATAGAATGACCTTTAGAAATTTGCTCGCTAGCTGGCACATTGACCTTTATAATTTTATCTTCTGTAATGCCCAAATCTTGAAATGAAGGTATCAAATTAGAACCCTCAGATCTTGCTCTAGAAAAATCAGATTTCCCATCAACCATGCCAATTTTGTAACTGTTTCCATTAAGAATGTCCAAATTTGAAGCCTCTAATGGTGAGACTGTGCTTAGGTCATCTTTTGATAAGGTTGTTTTTGTACTACATGCTTCAGCTACAGTAGTGGATTTCCATGAATAAAAAGGCCTTTTATTAGTCTCTAAGGAAGATCCATGTTTTAATTTTCTTCCTGTTTCTGAAAACATATGTGCAACTAATCCTAAACATTGTTCTTCAGGCTCAGTTGAAGTGGACAGATCTTCAATCTCTGTGACACAAACTTCCTTCACTAATTCAACAATAAATTTTTTGTTAAGTGTGTTGCTATCACTCTATAACAAATTTCTAGAGACTGTTGCTGCATCCAGTGGAAGCTTGCTGGCATTGAAACTACTGTGAAAATATCTAGAGCTTTCATTTAATGTTGAGGTACTTAAATCATCAAAATTGTTATGAAAATTTATAGAACCATCCTGACAAAGCTTTCTAGTCATATGAACAAATGATACAGATACATATTCCAATTTCTCTGTACCATCATTTTGTATATGTGAACTGCCTAGAAGGGCTGAATTTTGTAACGAGTTATCAGATGTCCTTTCAAGAACTTCATGAACTCCATGATTTTGTTGCGAATGACTCTCACTAAGCCCCATTTTAGGGATAGCTTCCCTGATATGTTTTTCTGAAGTTGACATGACAACTGAAGAATCTGCAACAACACCATTTGTCAAACTTGTTCTTGTTTGGTGGTTCTTCATATTTTGTTTAGAAGTCATGGAACATGGTGGATGTTGACTTGTTTGTGACCCATTACTACTGACAACAACCAAAGATGGTTGGACATGATCAGAATGCAACAAAGGGGTAGCTGCTGCTGCTACCATAGCAGCTGATGTGGGTAAATTTGAAGGTGGAGAAACTAACAATGTATGAAAGGAACTTGATTTAAGCTTTGTGGAAACTGGAATAACTGGTGCTTTTGAGGGTAATTTCTTCCCCTATGTAACACGCAAGCCCCTACAAATATTGCCTTATATTAGCAACCAAAAATTTATTGCTTCATATTAATCATAAATCATAACAATTACTACTAGATTGCATGAATTATTCACTAGGTAAGCACTGTAACACTTTATACCATACCAGGAAGCAGTAGCTAGTAGGGCAATAGATTTTCCAGTAGATCCATTAGCAACTGTAGTCTTGGCCTAACCTCCAACATTCTAAATTAAGATAGCAAGGAAATCATAAAAGGAATAAGATTGGAGTTACATATTACACTTTGATATAAAGAGTCCTGGCATCCTGGAAACAACTTACAAGCATAACCATATAAAGGAAAGAATCCTACCAACTGCAGTAAAATTGAAAATGATTCATGTTGACACATAAAATCAATGTTATAAAGTAATGTCCATATAGTTTACTGAGCCAATAAGGGTTACTTATAGAAACAACTATTTTAACAGAAAGTTTACTTGAGGAAACCAAGTTTGTGCTATAGATCTCAGGTTCTGGCAGAGCTAGGCAACTACCCCCACACAGCTGCAATGAATTTGTAGGACCATGGAACTGTGGAATTTTGTTTCTTGTGTGATCATGTGTCAAAACAAAAAACAAAATAGGTAACCTTACTATACTTTAGTGAGACTAATAATTACTTAAATAAAAGAAAATGGTTTTTATTAAACAAGGCAACTGACACAATCCCCCGAGAAAATAAATTCCATCTCAAAAACAAATAGCATACTATCTTTTGGTACTTCTATGGCATGGAAGTATGCTAATAAAGAGTACAATGGATTGTTATCAGTTCCTATGAACCAAGATCTATGATATTTACAGATTAAACTAGTAATTTGGAAAAATAATGGTGAGCATTAAAAAGACTCTATAGTGAAACTGTAGCCAACTAATCCAGGCAACATGTGCTTCATATATTTCTTCAAAGAATGTTAAATAACCCAAAATATTGGAGCTTTACTTTTAGTGATCCAAAATTACTCCAAAAGTGCAGGGCTATAGAAGAGCAAGAGCTAAAAAGGAATGATCAAAGATACCTTGCGCATGTAGATACCATCTCCTCTTTTGTGAAACTATCTTCTTGACTACCTATATCATGCAGGTATAAGCAATCTAGATTGTTGCAAGGCTGAACATAGAAATCAAAACATGTTCACAAAGTGTAAAAAAATATTATTACATGCAGATGATATGTAAACAAGTTATTTTAAAGTAAAACACAGCTATAAATAAAACATATTAAATATCCTATGATGACAAACAAACATCATGAGGTTGGTATTCAAATCAAAATGGATAAGAAAATAACTCTCAGTAAGGGAATACATCCAAGACATATATACCACAGTTCGTATTAACAAACATGTAGCCTCCCTTACCATATTTTTCAACCATGCATGTCAGTACTTTGTAGTACCAAAACAAGCTCTGCATATGTAACATCCAAAGAAAACATCATCAAGCATCAAATATATGCTGAATTCATATGAAAATATTTTTGAAGCACCTCTGCAGATCTATACCATGAAAAAGACTTACTTTAACGGTCTACCATCTAATACATATCGATTTACAACCTAAATACAATGAATAGCTTCTTCCTCTTTTGTATAGGTAATATATCTGAGACATAAAATAGAAGAAACAATTGTCTGATGATAACCCAGAATCTCATTAAACATGAGCCTATTGATGATATCTTAGATATCTAATCAAATTCTATGAATATTAGAAGTACTTACAGTTCAGTTTCTAACTTTCTAGTTCATAAATTTAAAACATAAAATTTTTGTTCATAAAGTACTTACCCATCTATGTTCAAGTGTTGCAGCTGTGACAAGTTGCCAAAGAATCAGGGAGGCTATTTAAATCTATAGACCCTACCATGTTCAAGTGATGCAGTTGTGACAAGTTGCCAAAGGAATCAAGAAGGTTATTTAAACGTTCACACCCTTCTATGTTTAAGGTTGCAGTTGTGACAGGTTGCCAATGGAATCAAGGAGGCTATTTAAACCATGACAATATTTTAGTTTTGAATGTTGCAGCTGCAATAGATCGTCAGTAGAATCAAGGAGGTTATTTAAACCTCTAAAAATTCCTATTATATTCAGTATTTACTTGCGATTTATTGAGAGGTTGACAGAAATAGGTGTGAAATTGCCCCAAACCTGCATGACACTCTATTTCAAGTGTTAGATGTGAGAGGTTATAGAAATGGAATCGAGAGAAGGATTCTTTAAACCTCCTACAGTCTTCTATGTTCAAGTGTTGTAGCTATGAGAGGTTGCCAATGGAATCAAGAATGTTATTTAAACCTCTGAAATCTTCTATATTCAAGTGATGCAGTTGTGACAGGTTGCCAATAGAATCAGGGGGGTTATTTAAACTCTTACACATTTCTATGCTCAAGTGCTACAACTATGACAGGTTGCCAATGGAATGAGGGAGGTTATTTAAATCTATACACCCTACCATGTTCAAGTGCTGCAGTTGTGACAGGTTGCCAATGGAATCAGGAAGATTATTTAAATGTTCACACCCTTCTATGTTCAAGGTTCTAGCTATGACAGGTTGCCAATGGAATGAAGTAGGCTATTTAAATCATGACAATATTTTAGTTTCAAATGCTGCAACTGCAATAGATTGTCAATAGAATCAAGAAGTTGGCCCCAAACCTTTACAGAGCCTTTCATTCCTGTTCCAGGTTTTGCCTTAGATATAGGACGACATTGGAGTGGGAGGATTTATTTAAAACTCTTTGTAACTTACTATTTTCAAATCTTTGTAGATGCTTGGTATGTTGCTAGTGGAATAAGGAAGGTTATTTAAACATCTACAATCTTCTATGATCAAGTGTTGCAACTACGACAAGTTGCCAATAGAATCAAGGAGGTTATTTAAGCTCTTACACCCTTCTATGCTCAAGTGTTGCAACTGTGACAACTTGCCAATGAATCGAGAGGAGCTTATTTAAGTAGCTACACTCTATTATGTTCAGAGTGTTTTGTATAAGGTTGTTAATGGAATCCAATTTCAGCTATAGACATCCATCAAACCATAAGAATAAAGAATTTTGTTATTAGATGTTGTAGTTTGCAATACCCCTGGGCTTATGTATGCAAAATCTTGGGAGATAGATGAGGCATGAGCTGACTTGCGACATATGCATGAAATAGATGCCATCTCATGGAATACGATGATTGTGGGATATGCACAAAATGGATTTGCTGAAAAAGGCTTTAGAAACTTTCAAGCAAATGCAATTAGCAGGTGTGAAGCCAAATTCCACAACCTATGCTAGCATCCTCCCTACATGTGCCAAAATGGGAGCTTTGGAGCAGGGTCTGAACATCCATCAGAGCATAATAGATGTGGAATTTTTGTCAGATACTATGGTTGGAGTTTGAAGAAGCAACATTGGTAAAGGTTATAAGAGAGTTCCTGGAGCATGAGAAAACCCGTTGGAAGGTGTTTGAAGCATTGGTAAGAGTGCTAGGAGTCTGGAGCACCCATTTTCAATAAACCCCCATGAAACTTGGAGGGTTTTTGTGGGTGTCATGTTGGAGAACGGTTCATCAAGTGGAAGATTAAAAGTCAATTTTTTTGCCTTTAAAAAGTATTTTGTATGCATTGTAACTTCGTGGGTGATTGAGGAGAAGAGTTGGAATGAATAAATATCTGTTTCTTACATAATTTCTTTGAAATTCACTATTTTCTAGTTGGTGTACGGAGCAGTACAAGCTTGTATGGATGTTTAATTGCTTGTAAGTGATAGAGAAAACAATCACCTTCTTTTTTCACTTTGTTGCATGCAGAATGGTTCCATTTTGAGTAAGTTATAGTGATTTTCCATTAAACTATTGAAAACCCCTGTTAGGGTAAACAGGGATACTGTAAATTATGTTTCCCTTGTTTTGTTCATTGAAATTGGCTAATAATTGGTGGATACAATCTTGGTAACATATTATTTGATATTTTTGAAGATTTAGACCGACTGAACAAGATTGTTGTATGGAAAAAGTGAAGGTATTGTCTAAAAATCTGTAGATTGACTGGTAAAAATAGAGTTTGTGCAAGTTAACATCTAGGGTTTGACAAAATATTTGTCAATATGGTCTTTTGGTGTTTTAGTAAGCTTGGGTAGACTCAAATAAATGAGATCTAAGTGTTTGTTGGGTGAATTTTAGACATAAGCTATCAAAGGAATAAACCCTAGGCCTGTTATTGTTGCAAAGGACTGGTGAAATTAGAACATAGAGAGAATTTTATGAATTCTGACTATGTTTGGTAAGACCTTCTTGAGTTATATTCCTTTAAAAAGTTGATTGGGTGGAAGAGGGTCCAATTATTAACTTGGTTTGGTATAGTGTTAAATCTGAGATCTTGGTAATTTATTGTCCTATTAAGACAGTCATGTTGTGGAGTTAGAAATAGGTGATTTGAATACTAGGTTGTTGATATTTCATGGATAAATTCTTGAGGTTGATCTAAGGCTCTTGTACAGATGTATTTACACATGATTGAAGTAAAAATAATGCTTAAGGATTGAGAACCTTGTGTTGGATATTTATGAAATCTTGAAGACCTAAAGTGTTGATCTATAATAGTCTCCTATGTAAGTTTACAAAAATTGAAAAGTTTGGGTTGAAGGAAGGATTTGGGCCAGACTTTGGAAGATTTCTAAGGTGATTTGGAGAGTCAATAAATGGTTTATGCATTAGTATTTTTTTTGGTGAATTGAAAACAAGGGTTTGAGAGTTCTCATTTGGTAGGACAGTCAAGGATGTTTTGAGTATTGTTAATTGAGATTGTATGATTGTGTTTCTTCCTTTGTATATTGCATCATTTAAGAACAAAAAGTGTAAATATTGGTTGGAAACTATGTGTTACTCAAAAAGGGATAAGCTCTATATTCTCTTACCAGGAAACTACTTTGTAGTAGCAATTCCATGCACCAAGGCTATATGGATGTTGTTGAATGATGTAGCATGCACAATCATATCCATTTTTGGGTTCGTTGTATTGTATGCAAACTCTATATGCACCACAACAAAAGAAAATATTAACTTGAAATCACAGATATTCAATTGATTTGGGTAAAAATGTAATTATGTCAAATCAATGGCATCATATGAACTTAAAATTTGTACTTAAAACCTCAAAATTACAGTCCAAGTAAACCTAAAGTACCCTAAGTTTGAATGGATATTGTCAAGGCAAAATTGCAATCTTACGTGCACCCAATGAACAAAGTTCATCTTGCTTTACTTGACAAAAATGGTTGTGGCCCAATTTGAAGCTATGATTTATGATGTCCAATGCTTCCCAATATCTCTTTAATGATGCCAATGCCTTACATATTTGTAATAAATAACTATAGAAAGGTTATGACTGGATTCTTCTTGGCAATTTATTTTGAAAGATGGTATCGAAAAAATAGCCAATGTCGTAGCTACTCACAATACATAAAATGTTAGATCTTCTAGTCTATTACAATGAGCATCCAATGTCATTATACTCTTTCTTGATGACCTTGTTTCTTTTAAGGTGAAGAAACACTTTTCAGGTTCATTCAAATTTAAATTCAAACCTTTGAAACTTCCTATTATTTTCAAGTGCTACATTTGTGATAGGTTGAAAATGAAATAAGTGAGATTATTTAAAACTCTACAACTTACTATTTTTCAAGTACTACATATGTGACAGGTTGTCATTGAATAAGGAAGGTTATTTAAATCTCTACAATCTTCTATGATCAATTGTTGTGGCTGCGATAGGTTGCCAATAGAATCAAGGAGGTTATTTAAAATTTTACACCCTTCTATGCTCAAGTGTTGCAACTGTGACAGCTTGCCAATGGAATCAGGGAGCTTATTTAAACCTCCACACTCTATTATATTCAAGTGTTGCAGCTATGATAGGTTTTCAATGGAATCAATTTTCTATTCAGTTATAGCTGCAGCCTAGAAGCATGAATTAGGATTAGAATATCACACGTAACATCATATAAACAACAAAACCTATAAACTTGAATGTCATTTTAAAATATGCATGATAAATGTTACCTAGAACTTTGAAGATTATGGTAGAACGTGCTCTAGAGTCTATTGATGCCAAGGTTCAATTTGTATGAACTGAAAAAAAATGATAGAGTTAGCAGCATTCTTTAGAAATCCTTAAGAATTTGTTTAGTACACTAGCCATTTTGGTGTCTTCTTGATCTCAGAGCAGTTATTTTGTATCATTGTTAAATTGGTCTTGGTGGTAACCAATATAATCCTGGCTGCACAAAATCACAGTTTACTGTGTGAGTGTATGGTTTGTAGGAAGTTGAGAAAAAACCAAAGTCCTAAACACAATTGAAGTGTATAAACACAACTTTTTGTAATATAAGGATAATTTTGATCTTTAAAGCACATTTCTAAATCTAAAATGAAAAGTTATTTTACCTAATCTATATGCAAACATGCTTTTGACATTGTCAAAAGGAGCAAAACTTCCCTAATGATGCAAAGGCATGGCCAAGCAGTTCTAACTCTCCACATGAGAGAAGAGAGATGTTGGAGAGTACATCAAGTCAATGAGAACATAAGTATAATGTGTTTTTCTTTTAGTTTTTAGGATTCCTCTATTTCTCTATAGATTTGTGATAAATTCTCAATTCAATGATGCAGAACAATTTTTGAAAAAAGAAAGTTGTGTCATAGTCCGCTTTCAATCCAACAAGCAAAAATGAAAGCTTAGCCTCTTGGAATGAAAATGCTTGTTTGCAAAACAAATGAATAAGAATGAGGTAGTTAAGGTGTTTAGAGTGATTTAGAGGTCACTTTTAGGGTTCCCTTGGGCGTGGGTCAAAGTCAAACTCCATATAACATTAAAAACATGCTCAAAAAAACATTTTTTGGATGCTTTGCTTGACATGTATGCAAAATGTGGAAGCATAGAGAAAGCATGTGAAGTTTTTGACAGAATGCCTTGAAGAGATGACATCTCACGAATTTTTATTATTAATTGAATGTGTAAAATTTATTTGATAGTACTTTGAAACTTTCCAAGCAAAATGGGTGGCAGAGGTATGGTCAGTTCTGTTTTGCAGTCTTTCCTGCTTGTGCCAAAATGGGGGCTTTGGAATAGGGTAGGAACATCCATCAAACCATAAAGAATAGAGGAATTTTGTCAGATGTTGTAGTTGTAACTGCCCTAGGAGACATGTATGCAAAATGTGGAAGCATAGAAAAAGAGGCATGTTTGAGCATGTACTGACAAAAAAAAAATTCTTTTAGAAAGAGATACCATCTCTGGATATGATGATTGTAGGATATACACAAATGGGACATAGAAAGGCTTTTAACTGATTTCAAACAAATCAATTAGCAGGAGGACAAATTCCACAACCATCTTTCCCTACTGTGTAGGAACATGAATTGCAGTATGAACATCCATCAGAGCTTATAATGGATGGAGGTGCTTTCTCTGAGATGTTGGTTGGAAAATTCTGTGGAGACATGCATGCAAAATGTAAAATGCTCTTGTTGATTTTTAGAATAAGAATTTGGGAACAGGGGTTTATGAGAGCCCAGCCTCCACTACAAGCCCAGGAGACAAGTATGATAAATTAGTGAAAGTTGATTCCAAAGAATAAGATGAAGCTAAACATCATGGAGAACATGCAAACTTGCTTGTCAATAAATGCAAGATTTTGCATGTTCTACAATTTCAACACTAATGACCCCAAGTATGTAATGTGGAAGCTTGAGATCTCTAACTTAATAACCCCTTACATGGTACACCTGATTACCAATCTCTAAGTTTTAATTAATTTTGTTGAAATCCCCGACTCACTTTTTTCATTTGATATTTTGTTTGCAAGTCATCTCTCTTTTTACCACTGTTAAAGAGTTAATCACCTGTATCAAAGTAAATCTCTATAAAAATGGCATGAATTTTAAATTTTGAAAACCTGTGATAGCAAAAATTGAGCTAAAAAATAAACTTACCTATTCTAATGCTTTCATTAGGATTCAACTACATAGTTCTTAAGTCAAATTCATTATCAATTTATCAATAAACTTACCTGTTTCTGACTTCAAAATAGTAGTTGTCTTCTTTCCAAATCAATAATGGGTTCACCCTATTAATGACTAGATTTCATTAATGGTAAGCTTTGTACAAAGAGAGATTCCTAAGAAAGAATGAATTAATCCAAAAATGAGAGTAGCTAAACTATCCTAGAACACACCCACAAGCTCATGCACACACCCACATATGCACACGCATACACACATGCATGAAACCAAGAAAGTGGGTAGGCAAAGGTAGTTCACCATCTCTGAATTTCAAGATGTTCAAGAAAAAGCATCATGTGAGGATTGGAAGTCACTTTTGGTCATTATCACCATGTAGGCACAAACTTTCGGTGAGTTGTTGGAAACTATCTAAACAATTGATAGAAACCAGTACTATAAAGAGCTACATATTCTATAGTATAGCCATTGACACTGATTTTTAGAGTTGATGATATTTGGTTGTGGACTGCACACAACTGTAGAAGCTTTGGTAGTTATGGTTGCAAGCAAGCTTTTGCCTATGTGAGAGGACTGATAATAAAAATTTTACTTATGAAACAACAAATAAACCAAGTATAATGTACAGGTCCTGTAAAGGCCTGTTCGCCAACAAAAAAAAAATGTTTCAATCAACAGTAGTAATTTGTTATGCAATCAAACCTTTCAATAATAAGGTCATTATACTACCATTAGATGTTTGTGAAATCTACTTAGAAAAAAAATTGTATAGGTCCATAAAGGTCTTTAAAAATTGAAACCTAGCAACTTCACCCAAATAGTGTAGTAGAAGCAGATGGATCCAATGACATTTTCAAACCATCGACAAGAGTCACCTTATTGCCAAGTAGAACACTAAATAGATCTCATTCCAAAAGTTGCTTTACCCATTGCTTGTCTATGTTGTTTCTCTCTTCTAGAGAATGGTGAAATAAAGTGCCAAATTCATGAGTTGATATAGAAAGGACACATTCACCCTAGTGTATTACCCTATGGACAACATATGGAAACTATGTATATTATTGACTATAGAGCTTTGAAGAAGATCAACTATAAAGAATTACCTTTGTATTCCTAGGACAAAGACTAGTTAGACCAACTCCAAGATACCATATATTTCACCAAAGAAGCCTAAATCTAGGCTAACTTTGGGTATCTATTTTTAAGTTTTGCAGTTGTGAGAGGTTGACAATGGAATTGGGGAGGTTATTTAAACCTCTGAAAATTTCTATTTTTAAGTGTTGCAGATGTGACAGGTTGCCAATGGAATCAGGAAGGTTATTTAAACCTCTATAGTCTTCTATGTTCAAGTTTGTAGCTATGACAGGTTGCCAATGGAATCAGGAAGGTTATTTAAACCTCTACAGTCTTCTATGTCCAAGTGCTACAGCTGTGACAGGTTGCCTATAGAATCAGGGGGTTATTTAAAATCTTACACATTTCTATGTTCAAGTGCTACAACTGTGACAGGTTACCAATGGAATGAGGTAGGTTATTTAAATCTATACACCCTACCATGTTCAAGTGTTTTAGTTGTGACAAGTTGCCAATGAAATTAGGAAGGTTATTTAAACATTCACACCCTTCTATGTTCAAGGTTGTAGCTGTGACAGGTTGCCAATGGAATCAAGGAGGCTATTGAAACCATGACACTAATACTGAGCACATTTAGGTTTTAACATGCATCCTTGAAAATTACAGAAGATCCTATTACTAAGCACATTTAGATTTTAATATTAAGGTATCCTTTACCTGCAAATTTTGCTACTTTCACCGCCGCTATTGGTTTCGGCTCTTCCAAACTCTTCCTCACTGGTTTTGACCTTTCACTTCTCCGATTTGGCGAGGTGCAACCTGAAAATAAAGTTTCGACCAAGGGTTTAAAGTATGTTTATTAAAATGAAAATTAATGGTGGTAAACTAAAAATTTCGCACCCATTATGCAAAAAAATTTGGAAATGGAATATTAATAATATAATATACTAGTTATGGCAACTTGTGCAATGGGTACGCCGAAGAGGTGTGGAAGGTCAAGTAGAAAAAAATTGGTTTATTTTTTGCACATATTTAAATAGTATATGAGATAAATTGGTAGGTTATTTAGAAAATGATTTTAATATTATTATTAATTTATTTTTATTATAGAATAATATTATATTTATTTTTTAAATTTGATGTATTAACTATTATATTATTAGATAAATATTTTATATAAATATTTATTATTTATGTCATTATTTTATGTATTTATTATTATATTATTATGTTACTATATTTATGTCATTATTATATTATTATATTATTATTATTTATGTATTAACTATTATATTGTTATATATTATAGCATTGTATATTAAAAATCAAATTATTTATTATATATTTAAAACTAATTAAATGTTTATTATTTATGTCATTATTATAATGTTATATTTCATGTATTATTTATGCATTAACTATTGTAATAACTATTATATTGTTATATAATATATCATTATATATTAAAAACCAAACTTTCCATATATTATATTATATTATATTGTTATACTCAATTTATTAAGCTTTACAAATATTTTAAAACTCAAAATTTTCTATTGATTGTATTGCAAATCTAAAGAAGGATGAATAAAATGAAAATAAAATTACATTAATATAATAATTTAAAATATATTTATATTTAAACAATACAACATTATAATATTAATATAATACTAATTAGAAAATAGAAACCTTTGTAATTGATATGTTCACCATCTATGAAGATTGATTTCAACATGTTTCTTCTATGTAAATTTGTAATGATCTAATTCAGAAACCATGTTTAATTATCCTATGAGAACAAGTAAACATTAAATATAGCTCAAATTATCTTTATTTTATTTGCATCTGGTTACAAAGTAACTCCTATAAGATGGGTAATTTGATGTACATCTACATTGCAATGTTTTGTACTAAAGCTAGGAAAAAATAACTATACTGTAGTGACAATCATACTTGATCAGGATTTTTACATGACATAACCCTAATTACACCTTGCATAAACCTTGGCTGAAGCATGGTAGAAAACCATGCAATAGTTAACCCCTCCTTTTTTGTAAACCTGCATGCAAATAAATACATAATTAAACAAGATGGTGATGTAATAGTGAAATAGAATAAGAAGTAGATATATATATAAATAAATAGGTTGAATGTTTTTTTAAAAAAATACAGCAGAATACCTACTAGAATATGTGAAATAGTGTTATTAGTAAAGAGAATGGTTGAAAAATAATAAGCATAATAATCACCATATCCTGCCTGTTCGATTCTTCATTCGCTACCGGCTGGGTCACATCGTCTGCATCGTCAATGTACGATTTGAAAGTCACTCTTCCATTGATAGTTAAAATCTTTCTACGGTCACATCTTCCAGTCAGTGCACAGTCCGCAGGTTTGCAGGCCTTACTCGACGATATATATAATTTTTATATATTAAACATTTATTGGACAAAGGCGGCGAAAAAGCTACAAACGCCTCTTGTGGGAATTTTGACGGAGAACCATATTAAATGCAAAGATCAATTCATCTGTAGGCTGCTTTAAACAATTGACGGTTGGGAATGATGGAACTGTCAACCATGTTGTCTCTGTGTATTTCAACCGTTCAAGGACAAAATGAGTTTGGAAAACTGAAATAAGGAAACGCCTTCGACGTAAATATAAATATAATATTCTAATATTATACAATATTATATTATATTATATTATAATATTTATATTATAGTATTATATAAAATTATAATATTATAATATAATATATATTATATAATATAAAGCAATAGAATCACCATATATAGATTCTATTAAAATAGAAAGGACATAATATTATAGATGATGAGTAAAAGTTTGGGGAATGACTTTGTCCATGAAGAGGAATTTATAAGTAATAAGTATTGAAACTTTTGAATTTGATCATGGTTCGGGATGAACATTATTGGCGCATGCTTAACACATGCAAGTTGGACAGGAAGTGGTGTTTTCAGTGGAAAATAGGTGAGTAATGCATAAGAACCTACCCTTGGGAGGGGAACAAGCTTAGGTAGGGGTCCCATGAGGGGGGCTTAAACTCTATGGATTACGATCAAATTCAAAAGAAAAAAGAATAGAGGAGTAATAATCATTTATTTAGTCATTTTTATTTGCCTGATATTAGTCATTTATTTAGTCATTTAGTTGTGATTTTATCCAATGACCAAATTAGTCACTTATTTATTATTATTAAAATACTACTTTAGAGTGTTATTCCATGACTAAAAGTTTTAGTCGTGTGACTAAAAGGGATTTTAGTCCGCAGTTTATTTTGTGCCGAAATTCTACTGGTGTTTTAAAGGCATGCTAGCTGGGGAGGATTCTCCGCAGGACCTTTGTGATTCCACAACTTGTCTTTGATCTTCTTCATTCTTCCTAGAAGATTCCTCATTTCTTTCTTCTTCCTCTGCCTTTTCTTCTTCTACTACTTTTTCTTCTTTGTTCCTTTCGCCTTCATCTTTATCTTTTTCTCCTTCATCTACCGCTGGAAGGAAAACTTTAAGTTTCTCTACTTCAACTTCTTCAACATGAAGCTTCTCTACTTCAGCTTCTTCCTCATTTTGTTTCTCTATCTCCAGAGGGTCATTTGTAACACCTGTATCTGAAGGGATATCTGAATCACCTATTTCTGGAGGAATGTCTTCCTTTACCTCTACATAATCATCTTCTCCTTATTTAGGTGTAGAACTAGATGGGAGTGCACCAAACATGCTATATTTCTCAACCATACCCCTGATGGCTTCTATAGTTTCTTTCTTTATTTTATTTTTATCTTTTTTCATCAAAGTGTTTACCCTTTTCTTTATCTAAAACATCTTTAAGCATAATTTCTTTAGGGTTACCAAATCATTTGGGGTCAAAGAGGACCCAATTTTCTCAAATGCCTCATTTCATATCTTTTTATCTTTTCATTAGGGCATCCCATAATTTCTTAGGCACATTGTTCTTAACATAGTCCCAACTAACTTCTAGAGTAATAACATATTGAATAATAGCCAAAATCAATGTTTTCTTGTCCTTTCTACCTACTTGAGTATAAATTTCCATAGTAGGCTGCAACATATCTTCAAAATGTACCAAGCTATTAAACAATGCCTCTAATCTGAGAGGGGAATGAGGTCTTACTAATGAGGCTTTTTTTTCTTCCTAGTCCAGAGATGCCTCTTTTAACACCTTTTCCTTCTTTGAGTCCAATTTGGTGTGCGCATGAATACCAAAACCCTATTCTTCATCATCTTCAGAGGATGACACATATAGATATCTTAGTGCCAACACTTGCATCTTTTGAAGCACCTTCACGAGAGGGAATGTTCCCTTTCTTCTTTCTTATCAATTTAGCTTCAAGGTCTTCCTCCTCTTCTTCTTGCTCTTTAGTGATACTGAGGTTCTTTTCCCTTGTTTCCTTTTCCTTCTTACCTCTCTTGAATGGTGCCACTGGAGGAGTCTCTTTCATTTTTCCCCATCTTGTAGTGGGTCCAGAAGGAGCCAAGACTTTTCCTTTACCAGGAGCACTGGGCTCTACCTTCACTGATGCAAGAGTTGTGGTTGGTTTTGAAGGATTAGTCTCACCAAATCTCCTTAGTCTTGATGATTCTCCATCCATCTACTCTCCCATGGCTCTACCCTATGCAATCTATTCATCAGTGAAGCCAGTCTTTCTAAGAATTTGATCTACATTCTTTCTTATCACAAGAAACTTATGCTTCAAGTGAATTTCCATATATTTTTCCTCATAAGTGCCCACTCTTGGTTCACTGGTATCTTTTGGAATTTTCAGAAAAACTTGTACATAGCATTCTACTTCATCCTCTGTAACTTCAAAACCCAATGGTTGAATCCAGACAGTCTGAGGTTCAATAGCTTCAATCATGCACTCATCAAAGGAGACATGAAATATGATTTCATTCTTATAATTTTCAACAATTTTCCTGGGAATCCTTTCTCGTTCATTCATGTTGCTTTTGAATATAGCAAAGAATGTTTTCAGAGCATTATCTCGACTCTTCAAATCACCCAAGCTATGCATATAATCAAAAAATTGATGTGCAACAATACTTGATGTATCCAAAATTACCACATCATCTCTTCTGATAAGACCTCTAAGAAAGTAGAACAAAAAACAAACAATTAGGGAACAAAACTTAAATGTATATTTCTTCTCCCTTGTCATTTTTAGGTTTTAAAACAATTATTTCCAAAGAAGTTCACACAGATCATATTATGCACCATTTTTTTCCATGTCATATCCAATGTAAATAGCTAGAGTAGACACATAATTTTCCCTATTTGTGAAGTAGATCTTGTGATCGATCATTATAGCTACATAATTCATAGTAGGATTGGTAATATAATTTTTTGCAAGGGACCCTCTGTCAAATGTTGCTCTGGTGAGTTCCATCACCACTTCATTTCTCACAGACTTCAACACTGGTACCAGTCCAGTACCATAGAGTCTGGTACCTGCCTTAATCACTTCTTTGGTTATTAGATGAGGTCTATTTACTGATTAAAACTTATCATGAATTTTTCTAAGAGAAGGTTTAATATAGTTGTCATCAACTATGGAACTAAAGTTAGGAAAATGATTCCATCAATCCAACTTCTTTGCAACAATATTTGCATACTCAGGTTTTACCAAGAAATAATCTCAAGTGAGCTCATTTTCTCACACATATATCAATTTTTTGTTATTTTATTCCTTAGTCTTAACTCAAATGTACATTCTAGCATCTTCAGTAGGCATGACACTGTGAGGAATCGATGAGAAGGGACCTAGAGGGTCATCTTCAAAAACCTTCATGGAATACTTCTTATAGGAAGGTCTAAGTATTTCTTACACATTTATGACTACAGGGGTTTCCATCTTTCTACAAACTGAGCTCTAATTATTTCAGAAAGAAGATTCACACAAACCCACAACAACCCAAAAGAGTAAAATACCTTTTTCTTTTATGAAAACCAAAACTAAGGTTTGCACAACACACTCTTCAAATCACCTCAAGAATGCTCCAAATCACTCTCCACTTTCTTCAAATGTGCAAGTGATCAAAATTCCTTACAAATCCACTTTATAGATCAATGAGCTACCCTAATTCGCATTAAATGTGAAAGAATTTAAAAAGCTGATAAAAACCTTTTCCACTACACTGAAAAAATCCTAATTTTCTTGGAAAATGATCATGCCTGCAACTTTTCTTTTGGTTCCTTTTGTATAAGCTCTTTTTATTCATTCTTTACAACATATCTTCATGCCAAAGTCTGAATCTAGGGGGTTGACTAATTTTCTATTAATGCTCCCCCTAAGACCATGCTGGGTCTAATTTCTAGAGGAATTGTCTGCACCAGATGAGGGCACAAACAAATTTGATGTTACTAGCTCTTCTTTATTCTTTCATATCTTTTTAATTTCTTGCTTAACCTCATTCTTGTCAATTGTCTTCACTGGTTCATTCTTCTTTACCAAATCAGATTGCTTTCCTTCTTTACTTTTTCATACTCTTGAAATGTGTATGTGTTTGTTGCAATTGTAGCAAACAACATTTTTCTGATTTTTTTGACCTCCATTAACCCTTTTTGTTCACTAATTTTCTTTGTTTCTAAACTTATTACATGCATAGTAGTAGCCAATAAAATATTGATTCATTCTACCTCCATTAAACTAATTCATCATCTGAGTTCTGCATTAACTAGATCTATGCCCAACTTTCTTGCATGCAAAACATTGTCCAGAGAAGGATTTAGCATACTGGTTTATTCTAATTCTATACTCCATTTCCTTGTGACCAAATTTATTACATGAAAAAAACACCATTGAAATATGGGTGCCTTTGAGCATTTGGCTATATGATATGTGGTCTTCTAGCAAATCTTCTTGGATTTTTTGTTTGTTTTCCTTTATCTTGAGTCTCTTGTTTATCCACTATGTTTGGGGTCTACATATCCTTACATTCTTATATATATAGTTGTTTTAAGAAATATATATTTATATATAAATACATTCTTATACGTATATTTTTATTTGAATGTCTGTTGTTTTTGTTACTTATTGTTTCCTTTTGTTCATTGGCCTTCGTCCCGTCTTTCCCCTCCCTTGTTTCCCTTCCTGTCCTTTCTTCATTTGTGGCTCCTTTTGCATTTGTCTTCCTTTTTTGATCTCGAATCTCTTTCCTTCTTGTCTATTTGGATTTATACATTTATTTATTTGAGAATTATATATTTTTATTAACCTTTTTTACATTTATTTTTAGTTTAGATTCTTGTTATTTTAAATTTCTCTATTGATTCCTTGTCTTTTTTGTGAGATTCCTTTTTTATCTATTTATTTGTTTCCCTTTAAACAATTATTTATATTGTTTTCACTTTTACTTTGGCTTGTTTCCTATCTTCCTTTCTATTTATTTCTTTGTTTCTATTTTTTTGAGTTTTTTCTTTTTTAATTTTTACTTTTATATATTGTTCAGATATATATATTTATTTTGTTTGCATTTTTTGGTTTGTTTCCTATCTTCCTTAATTATTATTTATTATTTTATTTCTTTGTTTCCTATTATTTGTGTTAATTCTTTTTTAATTTTTTACATATATTTAATGTTTAGATACATATATTTATGTCTTTATTGATTCCTTGTCATATATTTAATTGTTTAGATTTATATATTTATGTCTTTATTTTTCTTTTTAATTGTTTCCCCATAAGCATATATTTATTTTGCTTTCATTTTAATTCGGCTTGTTTCCTTTCTTGTTTATTTTTATTTTTATTTTTTAATTTATTTAATTCTTTGTTTCCTTTTATTTGAGTTCATTCCTTTTCAATTTTTACATTTTTATATTGTTTAGATATTTATATTTATTTCTTTTTTGGTTCCTTGTCTTTCATTTATATATAAATTGATTTTCTTCATTTTATTATTTATGTGATTCCTATATATATATATATATTATTATGTGAATATCTTTAATTAACTAAACATTATACATATGTATATTTTTTATGTGAGTATCTAAACATTATATATATATGTGTATATTTTTATGTGAATTTCTTTAATTATCATCTTTTTTGGTCTTGGTCTTCGTGCCCTCTCTATCATTTCCCTGCCTTGGTCTTTTTAATTAGCTCTTGGTCTGTATCCTTTCATTCTATCCTTCAGCTCTACTTTCATCGATGATGGATCGCGGGTGTGATCCGAAATGTTGATACAAAATTATCGCACAATCAAAGCCGAAACCATTTGGAAGAAGAATGACACTTTTTACATTAAATATTTTCTTATAACTCTCTCTTATGATTGGAAGAATTCTTTTCTAGGAAATTGCAAATGAATTCATTATTGCACTTATACCTTCCAACACAGATAACTGCATAAAGGAGGATGTATGATCAAAAGACAGACACAGTCATTTGCAATTTTCAACATTAGATAGGATTCTTGAGAGATGAACTAACCAGACCTTAGCAGCTTCCTTAACCAACCAGAAAGTTCTACCAATATCTTCTCTTTTCCTTTGAGTAGTCAAAAATTTTACCTATAGTTCTCCAACTCTTATTCTCTATTTTCCATCCCTTTCTTTGAATAAATCAAAGTTCTTTCCAATACTATTCATCTCAGCTTCAATAGCTTCAATCATGCTTATGAAATCATCAAAAACTGTCGGCCACTAGAGACAATACCTATAAATGTCAGATATTTCTTTGATGCATTATTTTGT
>VDFB02055250.1:0-24340 GCA_007258455.2 Sequoia sempervirens
AGAGGTTGTTAACAGGAGTCTGGGTAACCCACCTAGATGTTTGGTAGGAGATAAACCCAAGGGATGGGACTTGATCTTACCCTAGGCAGAATTTTCTTACAACAATTTTGTCAATAGAAGCACTAGTAGATCACCATTCCAGATTGTGTATGGAGGTAGCCCCAGAACAACTCCAGAATTGAGGAAGATGGACCAAGAGAAGAAAATAAGTGTTGAAGCCGAAGATTTTGCAGAACACATCAAGGACATACATGAGAAGGTAAGAGAACATATTAACAAGATGAATATGCAGTATAAGGCTAAGGCAGATCAGAAGAGGAGGTATAAGGAGTTTCAGATTGGTGATGAAGTGATGGTCCACTTGAGGAAAGAAAGGTTTCCAGTGGAAACATATAACAAATTGAACATGAAGAAGTTCGGTCCCTATAAAATTTTGAAGAGGCATGATTCTGGGAATGCATATGAGGTAGAGTTGCCGAATGGATTCAACATTTCCCCTATGTTCAACATTTCAAATTTGACAGAGTATCATGAAGGTGGCGCAGAAAGCAAGTACCAATGATGGAACAAGGTGGGGATTCCAAACACCTACTCGTAAAAGGAGGAGATTGAGGAAATCTTGGATAGTCATGTGGGAAGTGGGAGTACCGTAAATAGGCGTATGAAGAATATCCGGTGAAAATGGAGAGGCAAGCCTATGGAAGATTCATATCCCTACATCTAAGGCGTTGGTTGACCGGTTGGTTTTCTCAACCACCGAGATGTGATGGGTGCATCTCTCAAATTCACCTCGGTGCCTAATGTAGGAGCATCCAAAGGGTGTAAGGGCAATCTTGCATCACCCAAAAATAGTTAAATTTTAAGTTTCTTAGTTTTTAAATGTTTTTACATTTTTGGATACCCTTTTCATCATAATGAAATTCCCAATTTATGGTTTTTATTTTCTATTCCTGGGTTGAAAGATATTGCAGTTTTAGTTTCCCAGATTTGCACCTGAAAATCTTCTAAGTTGGATTTGAGGCACTTAGAGCTTCCGGAATGGTCCCAAAACTTGTGAAATTAGCATAGAAAATTTGAAACTCATTTTTGACTTCGAGACCTTTCCAACGGTTCAAACGGTTTGCGAATCGGAGCCCCGGATCAAAAGTTATGGCCAGGGAATTTGGCGACTTTCTAGAAGATACAATTGCAAATGTTCTTTTGAAATTTGAACTTCAAGTTGTAATTTTCGGTGCCAAACCACCTAAACTCAAATTTTAATGTTGTTTTGGCTCCAAACTAAAGAGGAGCTCTATTTATGGGCGGGTTTCTAATTTTTGGGCAACTTTTGGGGACAAGCTCGCATATTGCGAAAGGGTTATTCTGTAGCTTTCTGTAACTTGCATGTGTTGTAGAACTTGGGGATTTGAGATCCTCTGCATGTAAGAAGCTCCATTTTCTGAATAATAAAATTATTCTCTTGTTTGTGGGTTATTTTTTGTGTCGCGGGTTGTGCCCTCATCACAATAACAAGTCACCACGATTGCAAGATAAAATACTTGCCAATTTTAGTTGAAGAAACTCAGGAGCATTGAGAAAAAATAGATGACTTTTAGGGATGTTGACATGCTGACCAGAAGCCTTCTCATAACAACCAATCACCATCTTAATAGCCTTGATTTCATGAACCAAAGATTAACCCATCATAATAGTATCATTAACAAATTGTTGATGAGTGATAGGCTCATAGGAGGAAGGAATTAAACCCCTCAAAGAACCAATCGTAAGCGCCTTCTAAATATTCTTCCCTAAAACCTTAGCCATCAAAATGAACAACAGTGAGGAAATAGGGTCTCCATTCCTGATGCAACAATAACTCCAAAAAAAGGGGGAAGGGGAGCCATTAATAAGAACAACAAATGAGGGAGTTGAGATGAGCTACTCCACCAACTGCAAGAACTTCTAGAAAAAGCCAAAGCGAGCGAGAACCAACAACAAGAACTTCCAGTTAACCCAGCCATAAGCCTTGAGAAGATACAACTTAAGGAATAAATCCTAATTTTTATTTGAAGCAAGTGAATGAACCACTTCATGGACCATAATGATGGAATCCAGAATTTGACAACCCTAAAAAAAACCACTTTGATGCTTGGAAATAAGGTCAAGAGGAATTTATTGAAGCGTAATAGCCAAGAGTTTGGAAAAAATCTTGTAAATGGAATTTCACAAAGCATAAATTCCTTGAAACCATTAGCATCAACAGACTTGGGAATCAAAACAATGAAAGTAGCATTCAACTCTTTAAGTAATCTTCTAGAGCCAAAAAAATCCTTAGTTTCATTGATAACATCTAATGCAATAATATCCCAACAAGATTGAAAGAACAAAAAGGGAAAACCATTGAGCCCAAGGTCCTTGTTACCTTCAAAGGAAAAAACCACTTTCTTGATCTCATTTGAGGAAGGAATCACAATGAGGTAAAAGCACAAAGTTGTGCCACACTTTATAAAGGAAACAACTAGCACTAATCCAAATTTTAAACTTGAATTACTAAAAAGTGGCATATATGTTTTGAATTTTGAAAAGATGTAAACTAGTAAAATATGTATTTTTTAGTATATTTTATGTTTGTATTTAAAAAAAATTATAAAATTATTTTAGACTAGTTTTTAATAAATTAACACTATAATTTAGTTGGTGATAAAATGTTGAAAAATGAAGTTGCATGGGACGTCAAACTTTTTATAGTAAATTTTATTATTTTTCTTTCAAAATTTTTGTGTATTTATAACTTGAAACTTTAGTGCATGGATTTTTTTTTCCAATTTTGATAAATATATATTTTTAAATAAATATTAAAATGTGTGTGAATCAAAATACAGTTGTTTCCACTAGATGTCAACTTTCATTTTAAATATTTATCTAAAATGGAAATAAATTATGCCATCTTGAAATAGATTCTTTTATCTAGTGCATCATATTTGTTGTGCCTATAGAACACACACTCCATTCAAAACATGGACCCTCTCCTTTTTTCTTTGTCAAGTCACTTTTTCCTTTGCCTCATATTGTGTGCCCCTAATTTTGAGCTTAGAGTGGTTAGGAGCCCTAAAGTCATCATTCTTCTATTGACCAAATTCACCACCATGAAATTTTCTAAGTCTTTGGCCCCTATGGAGGTTCCCATGCAGACTTCCCTTTTCCTTTTGCTCCAACGTCCTCCAGCTCTTGTGGGTTCATAGCCATGGGCTTCCCTTTGCGCATTGTTGTTGGCTCTTTGTCATTTCATCTACGGCTGACCCGGGATGTCTACCTACATCATGGGTCATGCATCCTTCCTGCCTGTCATCTCTCTATCGCTCATTGGTCATGAAGCCTAGAGTTCTCTTTGTAGTGCTGGTTTCACTTTTCTCACCGCCAACCCATCGAACTTCACATCCAACTACCTCGTTGACCGTTGTACTTGCATTTATTGTGGTTAATTAATGATATTTTTCCTATAAATAGCCCTTTGACCTATCATTTTCACTGGCCAAGTTTGGAATTGTCAGAGAGTAAAACGGTGATCATGACCCTTGCGCCCGCATGAGCTTTTGAAGAATTTGAAACTCGACCTTCATCACATTTCTTCATGCCTTCTAGGTATGTCCACTGCCACTAACTTGAAATGCATCCTTTATGATTAGGGTTTTAAAATTAATCATAGAATATTAAAGGAAACCCCTAATTATGTCTAGCAGCTATTTAAACTGTTAACTCTACACCCCAAAATCATTTAAAACTTAACTAAAAAATTTGAACGCTGCCCTTTAGGGCAATGAAAAACTTCACCCTGTGGACGCTATTCTTCATAGAGCCTTGACTCCCTTACAGACCGCATCATTGTCGTTGCCACCCGAGCAAGAACCCAAAATGATGAAACACTTAAATGAAAAGCTCCAAGCCTCGAAACCCTTGTGGTTCTGCCTTTGCAGGCCGCCGCATGTGGGAGGCCCCCATCTTGCCGTCGTTCAAAATGGCTTACCTTTACGAGGATCCCACGTCGTTGGTTCCACCAAAACCACTTCCATCAAACACTAAAAAAATGCCAAGTCCTAGCATGTGGAACATTCCTTGCAGGCTATCACCCGTGGCTCACCATCCTATGGATTTCGTTCTCTAGTGGTTGAGTCAAAGCTCCACCCTGCATCACAGATCACGTTGTTTCCATAGCCCCTCCTAGTCTGCGTGAGTGATCACTAAGCTAAGTTTTCCTTGCAGGTCATTTAGTGCGGACCACCATCCAATATTCATCGTCACCTGAACGCATCTCATTAATGGCTAAGTCATTTCCCCATTCCACCTTGTGGAACTCGTGGCTCTCTGCACCATCTCAAGTTTCTAAACGAAAATGTTAAGTCTAAACCCTTATGCGAGTAAACACATGCAGGGGTTCATTTGTGGACTTCCCCACCATCATCGTCGCTCTAAACATTTGAGAAACCCCATTCACCCACATTATGAACTCTACCTAGACCTTTTTCCCTTTAGGATTTGAATGAAAAAACCAAGTTTAGGTGCATCACGAACATTTCCTTGTGGGTCGCCTTCTGCGGCCCGTCATCGCTCGATTGTCATTTGAGAATGGCCATGCCCTCTCTTCTACTTGCGATGTAGACTCCACTCTCTCTCCTACCATTCAAACTCATCCTAAGAAAAACACCTAAGTTAGGTGTCTTGTGGGTTGCTCCTTGTAGATAGCTGCTTGCGGACCATCATCTCATCACCACCGTTCCTAAATGACCATCACAATGTTGCTTTCCATTGGTCTGGCCCTACAACCTCCCAAGTTGATCATGCTTCAAAGAAAGAAGCAAAACCATCTTGGTCGCCTATGGGTCCTGCACTATGGGATTCTACTTGTAGGCCTTCATGCCTTGATTGTTGTTTCTTTATGGTGGAGCTCCAAGTGTTCGTGAGACCTCATGCCTCTGCACTCCTTAAACCCACACAAGCAAGGTGACCAATCAAGTTCTTCCAAAGACTTTATAACCGATTTCCTCATGATCCAAATTCCTTGTTGAAGAACTTGATTGCCAAATCCCTAGTGCAGAATTTTGAGTGTGGGCGGTTGTCTACAGGCTGACATGACCCCAATGTCGTCCTACTCCTAATTGCTCCTAATGGATTCTAGCCTAGGGAAACCCGAATCCCTAGGCCCACATCCTTGAATTTGAACCGAACGAGCTTTGAATGATGAATGTTGATGATCTTTATGATCTCCTAGTTATGAATTGTTGGATCTAATTCTTGTTTTGCAAGATTTAACTAATGCTTCCTTGATTTTTCATATGAATGTGCTTAATGCATCTTTGTGTGCTGGATTTATGGAATCTGTTGTGAGACCATCGGGGAATCCTATTGGGAAAGATAAAGGAAAGAAGCTTGCAAAACTTCCAAGATGGAAAGAGGAGAAAGATCAAATAAAGTACCAGTTCCATGGGGTGGAGTGCACCTCCAAAATCACCTCCACTTGGGATTCTATATCAGACACCAACTTTGGGCATGTGGATATAGATGAGTTCCAACAAAGGGTCATGATCAACCCTACAAATGAAAATGCATGGAAAATCAGAAAGAGTGGCCTTGCCAAGGCAATGGGCTTTCTACCTATGCTTTTTTCCCTAGAACTAGTCATGGTACGTAGAGAGTGCCACCATAGTAGTAGAAAAATCATTGACCATGATGGCATAGTGTTGGAAAATTTGTCTGCTAGATCTATAGGCTAGAGATTCCATATTCCCACATTTGACATGATGGAAGAAACAAAGGAATATGTCGAGAATATGTGGAAGGCGGACCCTCTAGGATGCAAAAATTGATCAACCAACATTAGTTGAAGGATAAGAGGGGTAGTGCCACCAAAGTACCATAGGAGTTGTTCAAAAGTGACTTCTATAAGGAATACCATGACTTGGTCACTCTGCTGAGTAGGGTAATGAGCCTCCCTACTACCACCTTCTTTTAGAAGTGGATGCTCTACTTCATTGAGGAGATCATTCATGGTAAAACAAAGTTCCACTAGGATAAAATAATCAGTGATAACATGCACAACCAGCTTATGGCTATGAAGTAAATGTCCCCATTTTACATGACTTCCTACTTGGTGTATCTACTAGCAGAGCCATTCCCATACAAGGGCCTCTTTGTTGCCAATAATCTAAATCTAGGGAGAAAAGAAATCAAAGTGTATGAATGCTACCCGCAGCCGCAATATAGAAACTTCAAGAAAAAATATAGGAGGGTAAATGATGCCTTCATTGGGCACATAATCAGACTCCTTGGAGGAGACTTTGAAAGAAGAGTCTTGCATAGTTCTAGGGCCTTTATCCTACGACTCGAGTACCTATTCATATAGTTCCCAGAGTTTACATATATCAAAATGGAGGGGTTCTCTAAGAAGCACTACAAGCTTCCGTGCTATCCTAATGACCGACTGATCCTATTGGAGGTCTCCAGACAATTGTAGAATTTCCATGCCCTACTAAGCGGAAAACACAAAGTAGGGATCCCATATCCCCTAACCTTTTGGCAAGGAATGTATGCCTATCCTGCTACCAAGTGCATGAAGTATTTAGAGAAGGAGATAGTGGAATACAATTTGGACCTCCACATCTAGCTCGAGGTAGAATGGAACCATACAGGAAATTAAATAAGTTGGTTGGAAAATAGTATGCTCACTAGCCACATGTCGAAGACTTCTGGGGCAATTGTCAAGATGACAAGGAAGTGTGAATGAGGCACTACATATGGATGATAGCTGTAACTGAGGATTTCTTTTAGGTTTAAGATTATGAGTTAGAAAAATCAATAAAGACAAAGAAACCCAAAGACCTATCAAGTACAAAGGAAATTAAACAATAAAACAATTATACATGTAAATCAAATTTTCCATGATTACCTCCATAGTACCTTCTACCTTGCTGGCTATTGTGTTGCCCTCAGATAGAATGTGTGAGCAATCGTTGATGAAGTCCTACACCAAGCTTTGAAGGATTTGATCAAAGTCTAATGCCTATGCCTAAATGACTAAGAATGTCTATGCCTAAAGATGTCAAAACTCAATGAAATATGCTAACAATTTCTATGAAAAGCCTAAGTGTGCAAGTGCAAGAGTGTATAATGCGCCTGTGTAATATGTCCATGTAATCGAAAAATGAGAGGAATATGGAATTTTATAGAAAATGCCATTTTGAATGGATGGGTGAGATTGACTTTTGACTAAGACCTAAAATCAGAGGTCCAGATTAAATCTGAGAATCCCTAATTAGGGTTAGGGAAAAATCATTAATCGAGCGATCAAGATGTCATCTCAAAGAATCAAATCAGCGGTGGAGAATAAATGAGGAAATTAATTCGAAAATAAAGATTTTTGAAAATGAAGAAGATAAAGACCAGACTGAAGATCAGTTTTGGAAGGGTCAAGAACCTGCCCAATCACTTGATTCTTGGAGGAAAGTTATCGATTTGGAATTAAATTAATTCCAAATGTGAATTTTGTGAAATAATAAATAATCAATTTTTGGATTATTTACTAAAATGAGATGATAGTTAAGAATGAGATGACATTTTAAATAATTTTATTTATTTAAAATGAGAGGAATATTAGTTTAGGCAATTAAATAATTAAATTTAATTATTTAATTTAGGAGATAAGACTAATAATTAAATAAGTTAATAAATTCATTTAATTATGAAAATTAGTGACATATTAAATAAATAAATAAAACTTATTTATTTAATAATCAAGAAGAATTAATGAATAACAATAATTAAAAAAAATTAAAAATTTATTTAATTAGAGGGAGACTTAGACAATTAATGACGTATTTAATAAATAAATAGAATTTATTTATTTAATAATCATGAAGAATGAAAGAACATGAATTAATTAAATAATTATGAATTATTTAATCAATAGTCGAATGTGGACCAAGGACATAATTAAATGTCACAATTATGCTAGGACGAAAGTGGTAAAAATGAAGCTTGCAGGTCTAGGTCATTTTTAGGTGTCTACATTTTGCCCCTCTTTCTCATAATGTAGCATGTCACATTGTGACAAAGAAACTAAGTCAAAGTCATGCCCTAGTGAAGGTATGGAGTATTAATGCCCCCCCGGGAAATTTTTCAAATTTTGGGTCAGCAGCAGAAAAATTTGTAAAGGGTCCCGATAAGCCAATTCGATGACTAGAAAAACAATGGCGTAGTCAGTTTTGGATTCCGACATGTTCAAGGCAGGTAACAGGGTGGTCAAAGTTGGTCAAATGAGCCTCTAGTAATAACCGAGTTGATAAATACCTTTTTGACTTTATAAATAGGTTGACAAAGGGGTAAAAGTCAATTCATTTCCACTATTTACTTTGCAAATTTTGAGAACTCAGAACGAAAAGGACAGCAGTGAGGATGGTGATTCTAGTGACCAAGAATCACGGCGAGATCATGCGAACTTTCAGATGGCCAGAGGGCTCAGAGCCAGCAGTATGTACCCCCATCCTCCTTTGTAATTTTTTCATTTTATGTGTCATAATTAGGTTTCTAGGGTGAATAATGAATGCGCCACAATGCATATGCGTTCATGTTCGACGCATTTTCCCTCATGTTCGACGCAAGTGCCATGCCAAATTAGAGGGGGCCGTGGTTTTGTGCTGCATTTGCCAAAAATCATGATGCAATTTCCTTTTAGAGTCACAATTTCCAAGTAGAATGCCGCAATCGTCAATTTGAAACGCATTTGCTAGTTTGATCCACTCAATTACGATTATGTGATGCATTCACTTTTATGTGACACAAGTGTCAAATTTCGTGATGCAAGCATGAACATGCGACGCATTTGAGCAAACAAATGACGCATTTGCCATTTTGAATAGTATTTGAAGTACGAAACGACACAATTGATGTTTTGAGATGAAATTGCCTCAGTGCGACGCATTTGACTTTGACTTTGACCAGAGCTATTTTTGATATTTGTGTAACCTTAGATGCTTTTGATAATACTGATAGTCATGCAGAAGGTATTGATGCATTTTTTTGGCCTTTTTGTAGAGACAGCTTGCCCTGATTTACACACGAGAGAGAAGACCAATGACATTTTAGTTTGCTGACCAGCTGAGCCCACAAGAGCGGCGCCAGTTGATGTGACTGGGTTTGTTCTATGTCGCCTATATGCCTGCCATTCGGGAAAATAGGGGATTACTGACTACGTTGTGTGAGTGTTGGCATTCGGAGACCTGCTTCTTCCACCTACCGACAGGTGAGGCCACTATTACCTTGGAGGATGTCTACCAGATTTTGTGAGTACTGATCTGAGGGGAGCAGATCATCTATGACCCTCGCCATGGTGAGTAGACTTTTCGAGCGTACTACCAAGATGAGGGTGTAGAACTGGGCATCTAGGGATATGAGATCTGGTGGGAGTTCATGGAAGAGCACTGTGGTCACTTTGATGCATTCCTTGCAACCTTGATTGGAGATATTTTGATTCCTAACCATCAGGGACACAGATTCCCTATTGGATGGAAAGACGTCTTGGTTGGGATGAGACGCGATAGGATAGTTTATGCTTGGGGCCCATGTTTACTGGGGACACTCTACCATCAATTGCATGATGTTGTGTACCAGAGGGCAGAGAGTATCTCCTACAGGACTACTCTGATGATGATTTGGGCTTAGGAGCACATAGCCATATTTCATCCATCGATTGATAGACCATAGTTGGCCAAGGGGATTCCCTATGCCTATTATTATGCAAGTGCTTTACAGTAGACCCGGATGGGCGAGATAGGTTGGTGGTGACATTGGATTGACACAATGGTGTCTTTTATCTAGAGGTCGTACAGAGACTGCAAGTAGTGGGATGATGAGGATGACCACCTGAGCTTATGTAGACATAATCAATATCTAATCGACAGGATGGTGTAGACTTCATTGATTATAGAGATGTATCTGCCACAGCGTGTCCTTAGGCATTTTGGAGAGTAGCAAGGGGTACTTGCTGGGACAACTGAGTACGCCCGATCATCTAGAGAGTATGCTTGGGGACCAGCCATTCTAGTGGCCTTCGCAGAGCAGTAGATTGATGGGCTAGGAGCCCACGCATGGGGATGGAGGGGTGGAGTAGCCGATCCCAGGACTACAGCAGACTATGACCTATGGTGGCAGGCACATAGACTAGTTCCATTGACAAATCCTAATGGGCCAGCACCTGTGGACAGGTGGTCAGTGATACCTCACGTTCTGAGAGCCAGACGGGGAGGCAGAGGCGGTGATAGGGGCAGAGGCCAAGGGAGGGATGGAGGCAAGGATGGAGGCAGGGGTAGAGGTAGGGGTGGGGATGGAGGTAGAGGTGGAGATGATGGCAGAGACGACCAGAGGCGATGGCAAGATGGTCAGAGATAGGGCCAAAGGGTGCGCCCACATGTGGCAAGGGTGGCATTGGATGCTATCCTCGAGGTTGGCGAGGAGGGGGAGAGAGAGGAGCAACCCAGACAGGAGGGAGAGGGTGAGGAGAGATAAGAGGAGGAGGTGGAGTTGGAGAGACAGGAGGAGGAGGAAAATGTGGAGAGACAGGAGGAGGACATGGCTGAGGAGGAGAGACATGAGGAGTATGTGGCAGAGGAGGAGAGACATGAGGAGGATGTGGCAGAGGAGGAGGTCAGATAGGAGGAGGAGGAGGATGATAATGAGGATGATGCCATGGATGAGGCAAAGAGATTACTCTGATGGCAGATGGTGGAGGGAGAGGAGGAGATACCGTCCTCCTCAGGATTTCCCCAGGATGCCATGATAGACTAGAGGGTGGCCGATTTACAACGGAGACTAGATGAGAAGCATGGCCCAGGTCAGATCATTGCAATCAGAGCTAGAGGTAGCTCAAGTAGAGCGGGATCAAGCAGTGATCCACCAACAAGACTCAGCTTAGTGGTGTACATAGTTTGAGGCACTATGCACAGGGCCTTCCGGGGATATGGCTCGTGAGCTAGACAGGGTGAGCACGAGGCTGGGTTAGTATAGGACCTTATATGAGTAGGCAGTGCCACCTGAGCCACGAGATCCTACCTTGTCACGGTCATAGACGAGGATAGGCAGTGGCCACAGATCAGGTAGTGCCAGTGGAAGCATGAGTCATACGAGTGTCAGAGGGTCTACCTCGACAGGGCACACATCAGGGCACGGGTCACACCATTCATGTAGGCACACCTCAAATCACCATTCGAGCCATAGTCATGGGTCGACTAGTTCAGTGTAGAGGTCCATACAGAGACAGCCACCAGTGGTTGATCCATCTACTTCTCAAAGTCAAGCAACAGTAACGTCACAGGTGATGCCAGCATTGTCAGTTCTAGTGGTTACACAGGTAGAGGTTGTGACAGGTTCGCCTATCATTTCAGTGCCAGTCTCAGAGTTGCAACCACCACATTCTTCACCACGAGGGATAGATGAGAGTCTACCCTAGGGGCATTTTTGTTATTATGACACACTATGTATATATTATTGAGCCTACGAGCTCTATTTTTGGGATATCTCTTGACTTTATTCTGTGACATTGTATATTTTTGAGATGATATTATATGATGATGCAATTTTGATGCGGCCTACATTTGTGTGATGTTCTTTGATTTAATGCATTATGATATATGTGATGTATGATGTTGATTTATGATGTATCATGTATGTCCTATGATGCTTATTTATGAATTTGATGCCATGATGATGCAGTGCTTACTTATATGAGGTGATGATGATAATAATGTGCATAATGTATTTAGTAAATGGATGGAATGTTGATGATTATGTTAATGCAATGTTTGTGATTATGTATATGATTTAATGCTATGGATGATGTATTTATGGACCTAATGCAATGTTTATATGATCATGTATGCACTTATGTTTTTGGATGTCACAGGATATCATCATGAGATGGACGAGAGAAGATGACCAGACCAAAGGTGATGCATGTTAATTCCTAGACTTTGATCAAATCCTTCAAAGCTTTACCATAGGACTTTAATATTTATTGCTTTTAATCATCATTGGGCAGAGTGTTGTAATGGCCAACAAACACCATGATATGGCATAAATCAAGGTGTGCAAGGTCGTACCATCACGTAAGACAAGTAGTCGCAGACAAGGATGATCATGACTCATACTAAGAGCATGATTGCCCCGGTCTTTTTGTTATAATCAACCACAAGTAGAAAAAGACAAAGACAATTCATGAAACATCGTTGCTTCTCTAAATCTTGTTTCCAGGACATCCTTGAGAAACTAGCAGCATGATTTTCAAAATACAAAAATAGAGCCCTTACCATGATATGTCACTATTTTTCTAAATCCTAGAATTAGTACCTTGTTGAGAAACTAGAAATCATGCGTGCCAATCATCATGATACATCAATGCTTCTCTAAATCATGTTATTGGGATCTCGCTGAAAAACTAATAATATGATAAAATCCAAAAATACAAGCGTCAACTGTTTTCCAAGTGCTTCTAGATATCCATTGTTCTGATGTCAAGATTTTAGGTTTGATGATGATGAGATGCCAGAGTGTCAAAGCTTTGATGATGCTAAGATGACAAATGTCGAAAATTGCCGAATTTAGGAAGGACATATCCTGAATAATGTTAATGTCAAGAGGATTGATCCCTAAATGTCAAAAAGGATCCCTCAAAATGCCATGTGATGGTGATGTTGGCGATGCCTAGGAAGGACACATCCTATGGCATAAATGGTAGGGTCCATTCTTCAGAAGGAAACATCTGAATAATATTGGTGTCATGAGGAGTGATCCTTAGGTGTCAGGAAGATTCCTCGAAAATGTCGAATGATAGTAACAATACCTAGGAAGGACACATCCTAAGGCATGAATGACAGAGGTTACCTTGCAGAAGGACACATTTGAAGGTTTCCCAAGAGCTGATAGTTTGATAGGTTATGATAATTTGACTTGCTTTGACCGAGTTTGACTATATGGCGATATTGTCATGATGATATGATTGACCTGTTGATGAGATTGTCATATTGAAATAACTAATTGCCATGATTGTTTTGTAGGAGTTTACCCCTTTGGGAGTGATTTGCTTTGTCTTGAAGATATTTTGACGTGTGTGCCAATGTAGTGCCATGAACCTTAATGGACTGACCTAGTGCAGCCTCGGGGGCTCATCGATAGATGGCCTTGCCTACGTCATACACTCAAAGACCTCGTAGTTCGACATAACCAATGACTTTGTATTAATGACCAAATATTGTGCCATGATTTTATTTTGACAAACCTAAATGGACTGACCTAATGTCTCGGGGACTCAAATGTGAGTCTTGCCTATGTAGCAAATGCGTAGAGATAATGTAGTTTGAACTATGACATGGACTGACTGACATGACTGATTTTGACTCTATTTCTAGGATTTTGTCATTGATTTGGATGTTTTTGTGTTTTTCTTAAGGACGTTTTATGATTTTTAGGTCTTTCTTTAGAACATTTTATGATGTTTTTGGTCTTTCTTCAAGACATTTTATGATGTTTTTGGTCTTTCTTCAGGATTTTTTGCCATGTTTTTGTCTTTTTTAAGGATATTTTGCCATGTTTTTGTCTTTTTTAGGACATTTTGCCATGTTTTTCTCCTTTTTTTAGGAATTTTTGCCATGTTTTTGTCCTTTTTCAAGACTTTTTGCCAATTGCCGAAACCATGTGTGACATCCACTACAGTTGCATGATAAAAAATTTTCCCCCAGTCAGGTCCAAGACTTAGCCATTTTTAAAGGACATGGAGGGATGCTGCTGGTGTACCAGATGGACAGTCATCATAACTTGATGTCAACCGTTTATCAATCATGATAGGTAGGGTAGAATGTGGTGGAAATTTGCGTGATAATGACGGAAATACCTTTCATCCTAGGCCAAGGAAAACAAAGTGACAGTAGATGGTAGAGCAATGATTGATTACGCATGGTGCCTATTTGCCAGGTTTTCACCATGGTACTTGTCCAAAGCACCTGTTTGTCAGGTTTTCATTGTTGGACGAATCATTTTTCTCTTTACTATTTTTGTCCTTTTTCTTTCTTTTTTGGTGTTGCCAAGATGCCTGTTTGCTAGGTTCTCATCAAGGTAATGATTTTTTATCATTTTTCACTTTTTTTGTATTTTACAGTTTTCAGCTCAATACCTTGATGTTATGCATAGAACCTTCAGAGATGTAAACTATTGATGGGATATGTCAGTTGTTCACCATCTGGCGTGGCTAGCTAATAAGCTTCAAAACCAAAAGAAGATATGATAATGTAGGGACCCAACCGGTTTGGTTCAAACTTTCTCGACTTTTCTCTGTCAGCTTGGTTCTTGGGATTCTACATGAGAACTAGGTTGCCAATGTCAAATTTCCTGACCATAACCTTCTTATTGTAGCTACGACAAAGAAAATTCTAATATGCTTAAAGATGGTTTAGTGAATTTTTCCTTCTTTCTTCTAGCATTTCTAGCTCGTGCAAGCGTGGTTGTCTATACTCCTCTTCATCAGTTAAACCCTTCAGGGAGACTCGTAACGAAGGAATTTCAACCTCAATGGGCAAGATGGCCTCAACACCAAAGACTAAGGCAAATAGAGTGGCTCCTGTAGGTGCATGAATGCTAGTTCGGTAAGCCCATAGAGTAGGGTTGAGTTGTATATGTCAGTCACGACCAGCATCATTGATAGTGTTTTTGAGGATTTTGACAATGGTTTTATTTGACACCTTAGCTTGACCATTTCCTTGTGGGTAGTACAAAGATAAAAAATGGCGTTGGATGTGAAATTGCTCACATAACTCACGAATGTCCTGGTTTTTAAACGGACTTCTGTTGTCAGTGATGATGGATTGCAGAAGGCCATACCGGAAAATGATGTAGTTAAGAATGAACTTGGATATTTGCTTGCCAGTTATGTATGTCAAAGGGATGGCTTTGATCCACTTCGTAAAATACTCAGTGGTGGTGATGATAAATTTGTGGCCGTTGGATGAGGTTGGATGAATCTTACCCACAAGGTCGAGTCCCCATTTAGCGAAGGGCCAAGGGGAAGTGATCGATCAAAGTTCTTGTGCTAAAGCATGGATCAAGTCACTGTGAATCTGACATTTGTGACAAGTCCTGACATATTCTATTGCATCCTTTTCAATGGTCGGCCAATAATACCTATCTCGTTACTTTCTTAGCTAGAGTAGGACCACTCAAATGAGACCCGCATATACCATCATGCACTTTGTGTAAGGTCATACATGCTTCGTTGGTGTCGAGACATCTAAGGAGGGTGTCGTCAAAGCTATGGCAGTAAAGGGTGTCACTGACAATGGCATACCTTGCAGATTTTTGGATAAAGGACTTCCTTTGGTTATTGGATAGGTTCGGTGGAAGGGTTTGAGATTTTAGGTAGTCATAAATATCCTGATACCAGGGAGAGTTGGGACCAACAAGTTCACAACTCATCTCTGACTCTGGAATGTCATAGGTAGGAACCAACAATTTCTCTATTAGAAATTCCACCTGAGGAAAATTGCTTGGTATGTCATCGAGAGAGCCTATTGTAGCCATAGCATCTGCTGCTTTGTTCTGTGCTCTCGAAACTTGTTCAAAGGTTACCATATGAAAGTATGTGTGGAAACTGTCAACCATCCATTTGTAGGGCATCAACTTCTCATCTTTTGTGTCATAGTCATCATTAATCTGGTTGATGACAAGTTGAGAATCTCCGTAAACATGTAGTGCCCTGATCTTCCATTTTATTGCCATTCTTAGTCTTGTAACTAATGCCTCATATTCTGCCACATTGTTTGTGCATGGGAAGGCAATACGGAAAGACTTAGGAATGGAGTCTCATTGCAGGGTGATGAATAGGATTCCTACCCCTGAGCCATGATTTGTGTGTGATCCGTCAAAGTAGAGTCACCAAGGTGCCTTAGGTTCCGTATGAAATATCGACTCATATGGAAAATCTGCCACTAACGGGTGATCACTCTACAAATGTGCATCTGCCAGCTGATCCGCTATGGCTTGTCCTTTTATAGCCTTTCTTTCGACATACTGAATGTCATATTTGCTCAGAATCATGACCCATTTTTTCAGACGTCCTGTTAATGCTGCTTGACTTAACAAATATTTGAGTGGGTCGATCTTTGCTACTAGTTGTGTCTAATTACTCAACATGTAATGTCTTAGATTTTGTGCTGCAAAGACCACGGCTAGGAAAGCTCATTTAATTAGTGTGTAGTTCAATTCATACCCGACCAATGTTTGACTGATGTAATATATAGCTCTTTCTTTTTCTTCTTGGTCGTTCTGTGCTAGTAATGCCCCCAGTGTTGAACCTGTTGTCAAGATGTATAGGATCAATGGCTTTCCATGAATGGGAGACATGAGGACTGGCATTGATAGTGGGTAATATTTGATTTTTTGAAAGGATTCTTGACATTTATCTATCCACACAAAGGGGATACCCTTGCGCAACAAATATTGGAATGGGTGACACTTGTCTACCAATTGGGCTATGAAACACCGAATAGATTGTACCCTACCTTGTAGAGTTCTGAGTTCACTGATTCCTCTAGGTAGAGGCATGTCTATGATGGCTTTGACCTTTGTTGGATCAACCTCAATGCATCTTTGGGAAACTATGTATCCCAAGAGTTTACTTGATGTGACCCCGAAAACACACTTCTTATGATTTAGCCGGGCTTTTTACTCTTCCAGTCTCTTGAAAATTGTGTGTAACACCTTTAGATGATCTTTCCTAGTTATTGATTTGGCCAATAGGTCATCTACATAATCTTCCATTATTTTGTGCATCATGTCATGAAAGATTGTGGTCATGGCTCTTTGATATGTGGCACCTGCATTTTTGAGACCAAATGGCACGACATTCCAACAGTATGTACCCCATAGGAAAGTAAATGTCGTTTTGTGCTAGTCTTCAGGAGCAATGCGAATTTGATTATATCCAAAGAAACCGTCCATGAGGGATAGCATCTCATATCCTACTGTGAGGTCAACTATGATATCAATGTTTGGCAAAGGAAAGTCATCCTTTGGACATGCTTTATTTAGGTCTCAAAAATTTGTATAGACACAGATCAGCCCATTTGGCTTTGTTACTGGCACCAAGTTAGATATCCATTCAGTGTAGTCATTAGACTATATGAATCCAGCATCTAGCAATTTCTTTAACTCAACTTTAACCAATAGAGCAACTTGAGGGTGCATTTTGTGTAACTTTTGCTTGACTGGTTTGGCATTAGGTAGTAGTGGAAGATGGTGCAGAACCAGTTCTGGATCCAATCCTGGCATGTCAGCATAGGACCATGCGAAGTTGATTTTACATTCTGCAAAGAATTTATGAAATTTTGATCTCTCTTCTTCACTCAATGATGCAGCAAAGAGGACCATTTTGGGATCTTCTGTAGTTGATATGTTATCCTCTATTATGTCCTCGATAAGCATAGTTGATTTCTCCTGTTGTATGGGGAGAAAGTCTAGTCCTCCATCTTTGGGTGCCTCAGAGAGGTTTTCGCCCACATAAACGTCCTTTGTTTTTATTATTTTATCGTCAAAAGGTGCCTTTCAGTTTTCACCTAGAGATGTTTCATTTTTTATTTTATTTTTATTTTTAATTTTGCGACTAGAGGACAGAGTAGTCTCGCTGAAGTATGTCATGCAGTTTAAATCAATGGAAAATCCTAACTTATGGTCCCCACTGGGTATTCCCTCATGTAATCCCATAAATTGTGCAATTGCCTCATCATTCTAAAATATGTCCAGGACTCACGAGCCTTGTTGGTCCCAATCGACTAGTTCAAGGTAAACTAAGGAAATGCCATTTCAATGCTGGTGAATTGAGGTGAGGATGCATAAAGCATGTAGAATAATTTAGTGATATTGTAGATGATATTATCATCATCCAACTCCACATCGGACTCTATCCAATATTTCCCTTCACTAGTGTCATATTCGTTGTTGAAATAAGGAGTGAAGGCCTTAGAGTCCTGGTTGTCAATGTCGTCTGATACTTCAGATGGTGGGTCTTGTATGTCATGGGGAGTGGTAATGGGACTTTGACTATTTGGTGCCTATTCAATTTTAAATGTTTTCCAAAATTTTTGTTTAGAGGTCAGTTCCCCTGGTTCGACAAACAAATCATCAAGGCAATAGTCACTTAAGGATCATTTTGATCCAAATTCCCACTCGTGGGAATTAGTTTCGGTGAGGGTTTCCTTAGTGGTCTCGACACTTTTCGAAGCATGTACTCACTCACTCAAAAGTCCAATGGTATGTCGATCATCATTGTCAGGTGATCCAAACCCTAATCCAAGATACCTTGGAATTTGGAAAGGTTTTATGGGTTCTCTTTGGCCAGTTTTATTTCTTCCTAGGCCACTAATACCATCGTAGCCTTTAGCCTTCATTATGTCATAACCTTTGCCATATTTTTGAACTGGTAATGGAGGTAGTGTGACAATATCCTTATAGATCCATCTTGTTATGTCAGCAAGGTCTTCATTACTCATGTCTCCCCACTTGATTAAAACTGTTTTCTGTGGAACTTTGAAAATTTCCTTGGGTTCAATTCTGAAACATGGCTGACCATAGACCTTTGGAGACTTAGGTATTGTTGTTATGCTATATGTTGTATGTAATTTGAACTCTCTGTAGCCGAGGTCCTAGATTTTGGCAGTGGATTCAGCCTTAGGGTTTGTCGGAGGTGATGGTGTGGTGGAAGATGTGGATGGAGCGGATGTGGAAAATGATGTGAGTGTGGATGGGTCAATGTATTTGGATGATGAGGAGCCAAGTGCTTCTCAGTTAATAGGCACTCAGTTTTCAGAAATACCCCTTAGGTTGGTACAATATTGGAAGGGATTGGGGTCTCTGTATATGGTTATTTTCGTGTCGTCAAATGGAAACTTTAGGCATTGGTGATATGTGGACAGAACAGATTTTAAGGCATGAATCCATGGACGGCCAAGCAAGATGTTATATGGTAGTTCCAAATCCAGGACCTGGCAGGTTGTGTCCACAATGATTGGTCCCATTCTGAAAGGGAGAGAGATAACGCCATGTGAAGAGCATTCTTTGTCGTCATATGCTTTGATCACTATACTCTTTGTCGGGTATACGCATGCATCAGAGAATCCTAGAGCCTTAACCAGTTTGAGGGAGCATATGTTCAATCCTTCTCTGCCATCTACTAAAACCCATCTAACTTTGTGCTTGTGGACAAAAGTTTCTATGTACAATGCATCATTGTGGTTGGTTTTAGGTGATGAATAGTCTTGATCTGAGAAAGTGATGTGGTGAGGCATAGTAAGGTATCCCACCATGGTTTCAAATTGATTGACATCAACGTCCTTTGGGACCAACGACTCTAGCAAGGTTTTATCTAGTATATCTTTGTGTGCGAGAGATATACGAAGCAACTCAAGTATAGAGAGTTGTGCGTGAGTCTTTCCTAGTTGGTCGATAAGGTTGAACTGACTTTTGGGTTGCTACTGCTTTGTGGTCGGGACAGGTTTTGACTATTTAGTAGATGGGCCAGGTATGGTGATTTTGGGTTGTCTAGTGGGAGGGGGACCAGCTATAGTGACCTTGCCACTTCGAGTAGTAGCATTACATTCGGGTGCTCTCTTGACCATAATGGTATTGATGTATTTGTCGTCAGTTCAGACATTATTTATAATTGGTCCACCAGAATAGTCGTACTTGGATTGGGTGAAGTTAGCTTGATTATTGTTCATCTGTGGACCTAAAGTGGAAGCCTTATGAGAACCATGGTCTTGCAGTGGATTCTTATGGATAGTATGATCTAAATTGGAGGAAAATTGTGATCCACCTACTTCAATGACATGACTTTCAATAAGATCTTGTATTAGGTTTTTCAATTGTCGACAGTTAGAGGTTGTATGTCCTTTTGCTCGATGGTACTCACAAAATGCATTATCATTCCACCATGCTAGTTTGAATTGTCTTGGGTCATATGGTTTTGTTTCTTGAAGTATGATGACCCCATTCTGGAGACATTTCTTAAGGAATTCTTCAATGGGTTCACCCAAAGAAGTGTATGTGCGACCCCTAGGAAATTGTCTTGTCTGACGGTATTGTCCCTGATTATTTTGACCGTTCTGATTGTTTGAAGGGACATTAGTAGGGGGTGTCAATATCATTGTTGGTTTGTGTTGTTGTTGAACCCCTTTTAGGGCTAGTACAGGACCTATAATGTTTGCAGTCTTGGTGTCAACAACACCGTCATTTGTAACGTGCTTATTTTTGACCCAATATTTATTCTTGTCAGTGGTTGGATTGGCATTTGTGTTTTTGGGACCATATCTTAGTTCTCCCTTTGCGATAAGGGATTTCTTAATCTGGACCCCCTTTTCAACTAAGTCTGCGAAGTTTGTGTAGCAATGTACTTGCAATGCATATTTTAGGGGCCCCAGAAGTGTTTGGAAAAACATCTCGACTTTCTCCCTTTCAAGGACGTCAATGTGACACTAACTAGCAAGGCTTCTCCATTTTTGAAAGAATGGGATAAATGTCTCACCCGCATCCTCTTGCGTGAGAGTGCACAAGCTAGTGATAGAGGTATCCATGTTGATATTGTACGCGTAATTTTTTATGAATTTTTGTTTAAGCCCATCCCATGTCTGGATATCCTTTTGAGTGGAAAACCATTCAAGGGTAGGACCCGCCAGACATTAGGTTAGTCTTTTTAGTCGATGAGTCCCCATCAGTCAACATCAGTCAACTAATATTTTTCCCTAATTAGGGATTCTTAGATTTAATCTGGACTTTTGATTTTAGGTCTTAGTCAGAAGTCAATCTCACCCGTCCATTCAAAATGGAATTTTCTATAAATTTCCATTTTCCTCTCATTTTTCAATTACATGGACATATTACACAGACACATTATACACTCGTGCACATGCACACTTAGGCTTTTCATAGCAATTGTTAGCATATTTCATTGAGTTTTGACATCTTTAGGCATAGACATTCTTATTCATTTAGGCATAGGCATTAGACTTTGATCAAATCCTTCAAAGCTTGGTGTAGGACTTCGTCAGCGATTGCTCGCACATTCTATCTGAGGGCAACACGTCAGCCAACAAGGTAGAAGGTACTATGGAGGTAATCATGGAAAATTTGATTTACAGGTATATCTGTTTTATTGTTTAATTTCCTTTGTACTTGATAGGTCTTTGGGTTTCTTTTTCTTTATTGATTTTCCTAACTCATAATATTAAACCTAAAAGAAATCCTCAGTTACACACATCATTCATTTGGGCATATGCATATAGTGAAAAAGTGCATTGTTGTTGTTGCAAATGGACACCAAGCTTTAAATTTTCTAGATTTCAATGAATTTTTGCATTTTGCAAAATCTAAAAATTACTTTTTCAATTATAATTATTGATTGAACATTTTGAAAATTTCTTGCATACTTGCATTTTACATCTCAAAATCATAAAGTTGCAAAATTTAGGAGATTTATTTACTGTCAAATATGCACAGTCACAGAGTAGGACACCTAAACATTGTAGATCACATCTAAATTTTGATTTTTGTAAAATAACCTTGCTATTCTAGGGCATCCTTCCACCCTAGACCAACAAAGTTCAACTAATATTTGGGTTATAGATGTATTTTTGTGTCTTCTATACAACTTTTCTCTTTGATTTTTCACTTTGTGTAGTTTGTTGTGACTGTCCTAAACCTATCCTAGATAGTAGGGTTAATCAAGCATACTGAAACACATATGAGCTTCATGACCTAGTTTCCTATTGCTAATACCTCTATAAGATGAAGTTGTAGAATTATGATGAGGGCGCAGCCGAAGACACATAAGATAACCCACAAACAAGAGAATAATTTTATTATTCAGAAAATGGAGCTTCTTACATGTAGAGGATCTCAAATCCCCAAGTTCTACAACACATGCAAGCTACAGAAAGCTACAGAATAACCCTTTCGCAATATGCAAGCTTGTGCCTGAGACATAGAAAATAACCCACAAACAAGAGAATAATTTTATTATTCAGAAAATGGAGCTTCTTACATGTAGAGGATCTCAAATCCCCAAGTTCTACAACACACGCAAGCTACAGAAAGCTACAGAATAACCCTTTCAAAATATGTGAGCTTGTCCCCAAAAGTTGCCCAAAAATATGAAAAACCTATTAAAAAATAGAGCTCCTCCTTAGTTTGGAGCCAAAACAACATTAAAATTTGAGTTTAGGTGGTTTGGCGCCAAAAATTACAACTTGAAGTTCAAATTTCAAAAGAACATTTGCAATTATATCTTCTAGAAAGTGCACCAAATTCCTGGGGCCATAACTTTTGATTCGGGGCTCCGATTCGTGAACCGTTTGAACTGTTGGAAAGGTCTCGAAGTCAAGAATGTGCTTGAAATATGCTATGCTGATTTCAGCAAGTTTTGGGCCCATTACGGGAGCTCTAAGTGCCTCAAATCCAACTTGGAAGATTTTTAGGTGCAAATCTGGGAAACTAAAACTGCAATATCTTTCAACCCAGGAATAGAAAATAAAAACCGTAAATTGGGAATTTCATTATGGCCGAAAGAGGGTATCCATAAATATAAAAGCAATCTAAAAACTAGGAAACTTGAAATTTAACTATTTTTGGGTGATGCAAGATTGCCCTTACACCCAGCGGATGCTGCATCCAGGACACCCGAGGGGAGTAATTTAGAAATGAACAAGTCATCTTAGATAGTTGAGGAAAACCAACCGATCAACTACCTTAGATAGCTAGAATGAATCTTCCACAGGACTTCCTCTCCATTTCACCAGATATTCTTCATACTACCTATTTCTGGTACTCCTTCCCACATGACTATCCAATATTTCCTCAATCTCATCCTTTTCTGAAGTAGATGCTAGAATCCCACACTGTTCCATCGTTGGTACTTCCTCTGTGCCACCTTCATGATACTCTGTCAAATCAAAAATGTTGAACACAAGGGAAATGTTGAATCCATCTGGAAACTCTACCTCTTATGCATTCCACTGAATCCATGCTTCTTCAAAATTTCTGAGGGACCGAACTTCTTCATCTTCAATTTGTTATATGTTTCCACTGGAAACATTTCTTTCCTCAAGTGGACCATCACTTCAACACCAATATGAAACTCCTTATACCTCCTGTTCTGATCTGTCTTAGCCTTATACTGCATATTCATCTTGTTAATATGTTCTTTTACCTTATCATGTATATCCTTGATGTGTTCTACAAAATCTTCAGCTTCAACACTTGTTTTCTTCTCTTGGTCCATCTTCCTCAATTTTGGAGCTGTTATGGGGCTACCTCCATACACAATCTGGAACAGTGATCTACCAGTGCTTCTGTTGACAGAATTGTTGTAAGAAAATTCTGCCTGGGGTAAGATCAAGTCCCATCCCTTGGTTTTATCTCCTACCAAACATCTGTTAGGTTACCCAGGACTCACATTAACAACCTGCATTTTCCATCTATTTATTGGATGGTGTGCAGAATCAGACTTCAACTCTGTCTTCAGCTTCTTCCACAAGGTCCTCCAAAAGTACCCCACAAATTTGGTGTCACGATCTGAAACAATACTCTTTGGCAGACCATGTAGCCTCACCACCTCTTTGAAGAATAAGTCAGCAATGTGGACTGCATCATGGGTCTTCTGACATGGAATGAAATGTGCCATCTTCAAAAACCTATCAACCACCACAAAGACTAAATCATTCCCTCATTGTGTCCTTGGCAAACCAAGAACAAAGTCCATACTTATATCCTCTCATGGCCTCTCTGGTACAGGTAAGGGCTGATATAAGCCTATATTCTGGCTCACTCCTTTAGCCATCTGGCATACCCTACAACTTTGTACAAACTTCTTCACATCCTGTGACAACTGAGGCCAATAATAATGCTCACTGATAATGGCAATGGTCTTATCCCGACCAAAATATCCTACCATTCCTCCACTATGCTTCTCCTTTATTAGGTTATCCCTCATGGAACTCCTCAAGATACACAATTGACTTCCTTAAATAACTTATGCCATCACGGATTACGAAATCTAGCCACCTTGTCTTGTCCCCTTTATGGGTTCCTTGCAAGCTTTCAAGCCTCGCAAAATCGGGATCTTACGCATCTGATGTCTTAGCGAGTTCATTGAACCCAACCACTTCAATCTGCATCTTGTCGTGGCCATGCCTCCTACTTAAGGCATGCAGCCTATTTGACTTGCTCCTATGTTTCAAAACAAAGGTATAACTCTACAAAAATTCTACCCATTTCATATGCCTTT
>VDFB02055251.1:0-28758 GCA_007258455.2 Sequoia sempervirens
AAATGATTTGAGGAATACTGTGTTAAGAGAGGAACATTGTGCTCCATATTCTGGTTAGCCTAGAGTATTGAAACTTCTAACAGATGTAAAAACACTTTATTTTTGGAAAGGAATGAAACAAGATGCTACAGGATTTGTGGAAAGATGTATGGAATGCCAACAATTCAAGGATGAATATCAACATCCAACAGGATTGTTGTACCCCTGGATGAAGTCCCAAATGGAAATGGAAAGTGATTAGAATTCGCTTTGTTTGAGGCTTACCCATGTTGAGAAATCAACATGATGCAATTCTTGTGGTAGTAGATGAAATCATAAAGGTAGATCACTTTATTCTAGGAAATCTTGCAAATGGAGAACCTATCATATAATTTTTTTTTTTGCAAGAAATATTCATATTGCATAGAGTTCATAAGAAATTATCTTAGATCGAGATGCACAAATGACTTTGAGGTTCTAGCAAACCTTATTTTCAATGCTAGGAACTCAAATAAATATAAGTTTTTGTTACCATTTAGAGATAGATGGTCAAATAGAGAGTGTAAATCAAGTACTTGATGATTTATTGAGGATGTACTGCATGGATCAACAATATATGTAGAGGAGTACCTACCAATGGTTGAGTCTTTCTATAACTCATATAATTCTACAATAAAAATGACTCCTTTTGAAGAATTGTATGGTAAGAAGTGTCAAACTCTTATTAGTTGGGATAAACTAAAATACAGGATTAGCCTTGGGCCATAAATGTTAATGGAAATGGAGGAGAAAATCAATCTATCCAAAAAGAGATTAGCATAAGAAAATGATAGACAAAAAATCTATGATGATGCCAAGTGTACTCCATGACAGTTCTCAGTAGGAGATGAGTACTCGTAAGATTCAAACCCCAAAGGAGCTTGATAAAGTTTGTCAAGTCTTCCAAATAAGCACGAAGATATGTGGGCCCATTCGATCTCCTAGAAGTAATCAATGGATAAATGAGAAAAAAAAATATAGTAATATAAATATTGTAGTGTAGAAAAAAGCATCCATTTTTCTCACTTAATTTGGGAATAATTAATATTAAAATGAGCTTAATTTTGCCTTGATTTAGTGTTGTAATGTGTTTTACACATTCACGTTAAGTCTAAGGACCTTTTAATAAAATGTCCCAGACTTAATGGTGCCTTATTTAGGGTGTTGTAAAGTGTACCTTTACACTTTCACACTAATCTAGGGATTTATTAATTAATTGAGGTTAATTGGCCCCTTTAATACAAATCCAAGCCTAATTAATTGTATATTTTGAGGGATAAAGCTTGACATTTAGTAATAATATTACAAAACACTTAATTTTACAAGGTATGTGTCCTAGGTTAGTGACCTAGGACCCATTCACCACCTAGCGAATAGGTCCTCACTTGGTCTTAGGATCCCCTTTCCACATAAGATTTCACAATCCCTGAAGTGTGTTCTAGCTAAGTATGCTAGGATCCATTCGCCACATGGTGAATGAATCCTCACTTAACCCTAGGACCCCCCCTTGGGATATTTTTTCATGGTATTTTAATGATTTCAAATCCTATATCTGATGTCAACTTGTGTTATTTAAATTTCTAGAATTAAGAATAAGTTATGTATAAATATAAGGTTATTTCACTATGTTTCATAACTAAGAATCTAAGCAATCCTAGTAATTTTTGAGTCAAGCATCCAAAGATTTCACAAGAGCATTATAGAGTATTCAAGAGAATTCAAGGGTAGATTATTGAAGTTTATTGCAACAATTAGATCCATTTCATCATGTCAAAGGCATAAGGCATCATGCATGTTGTTGAGCTAATATGTTAATGTAGCATTGAAGATCAATTCAAGCATATTCAACGCATTGTTTCCAATCAAGTGTTGTGATCAATATCTACATTCATTGAGGCCATTTCATTCAAGATTGCTGATTTGTACTCCAAGGTTTCAACTAAGGTGACATGGTGAATTGCTACACAATGTTGTTCATTCATCATTCCTTTATGCATTGTTTCATTTCAAGGTTGAATTACCAAAATGGGGTTTGACCAAGGCAAACCCCTATTCCCTAACAATCAAAATTTTCTTCTCTTTAATGTGTGATTGTAGGTTTTGGGTTGAAGATCAAGTGGAGCTCGCAAAATTGGAGAAAGTTGCAAAGTTATCAAAGTTGTCATCTTTCTTGCAAGATCACAAAAAACTAAGCTACATAATTTATTTTTGGGTTCTTGACAGTCTTGGACTAGGTTTTGGGAATGCAGACATTGAAGAACAAAACCCAAAAAATGATTTTCTAGAACCCTAGCTAGGACCCATTCGGCACTGGGCGAATGAGTCCTCAGTGAGGCCCAAAAAAGTATGTTTTGCAATAGGTACACAACATTTGACCCTCTTAAAACCTACCTTTTGATTGGTATATTGGTTAGGTTTGATTTATGATATTCATTTATGCATTGTAACTCTCATAAATTGAATGAAACAACACAAGTAAAATTAGGTTCATCATTTTGTTGATCCCATTATGGTGAACCTCTTTTTGTTTGTTTCATTTTGGTGAACCTAACCTTTTGAGCATTGTAGTTTTTTGACTTTGAAGTCTCTTTTCATCCTAGATTACATCTTGCTTTCATTTGCATTCATTTGCATTGAATTAGGTCTCATTTAGGGTGTCTAGTTTGCATTCAAATTTGCATCTCATCCAGGGTTTTAGGATTGCATACTTTGCATTCTTTAAATCTAAAAAAAGCACAAAAAATTCAGTCATTTTGCATATCATTTACATCATATTAAATTGCATTTGAAAAGTGAAAAAAAAATTACATATCAAACTAGGTGTTTTAGTTCATCATTTTGGCCACATTTTCGACTTGCATTTCACATTGCATTTATAAAAAATTGAAACTGAAACTTACTGTTACAAACCTGAATCTGAAAATCACTAGAAAACACTTGAAAATCTATAAAAATCATATTCAAAACCCTAATCTGGGATCCATTCTCCCTAGGGAGAATGAGTCCCTGATCAGGTTATAATCTACATTTATGGAATTTAAAATCTTTAGTTTTGTGCTTCTGTTTGCTGCTTTCATATTTTTGTTTCAGTTTGTTGAGTTTCTATTTTATTAATTTCATTATATCTAACTTAATTTGGAACATTTAGTGCATTTCCTAATTTCAAAATTGCATTTACAATATTTCATTTTAGATTGCTACATAGTGTAATCAGCAAATTACCTTGTTTATAATCTAAAAATTGCATTTACACATTGCATTTTAGGTCATTGCCTCACATTTTAAGTCTCTTCCATTTTGGGTTTGCACACTAAGCTTGTGAAACTTGTATGAGCTTTACAACTTGGTTTCCTATTAGCAATACTATTGTGAGACATAGTTTGAGGCTCATGTCATCCCACATTACACCATTCGCCGTGGATCTTGGGATTTCTAACTCTCTTTCTAATAGTGTTGATAATCAACCCCCTATGGATCATAGTATGCATACCTCATTTCCCATGACTTCACTTCCTACAACCAATTTGCATAATGTTAACAACACCAGATCCCTACCATCGCTAGTTTTACTCAAGCTTTGGGGTATACCCAAAGCCAAGGTGGAACTTCAATTCCTCCTTCTATAATACCAATTTCCATTCCTACATACACTAGTACTCAAGTTACCACAACCATTCAACCTACTAGCAATGCCAACACTTCCTTAGGTATTTCCATAGGGAATCCTTCTAGATTTGTGCATCCACATACCATATCTCCTCAACCATCCTCCTTCAAAAATTTACAATTTACTTGCCCTCCACACACATACACCACTCCACCTTATTCCCCTCCACCTTACGCTAATAACAATAATTTCATCCTTAACACACTTATGCAAACCATGTCATCCATTCAACAAGTCACAACCCTAACTAAAAAAAATAATGACCAACCTCCACAATACATCATAACGACCCGTTATCCCCAGAGATATTGAGAACACCAATGCCACAAGGTATAGAAGTTCCTAGATTTAAGAAATATGGTGGGAAAGGAGATCTTGCTAGCCATGTTTCTTCTTATACAACCCTATGTAGTGATTTCATCTTTGAAGATAAGCTCTTGGCTAAAATCTTCCCTAGATCCTTAAAGGATATTGCTATAGAGTGGTTTTCTTCTTTACCAAATAATTCAATTGGTTCATTCAATGAGCTTTTTGATGCCTTTTACAACCACTTCCACATTCACATGGTTCCCAAGATGATTCTAGTTGATTTAATGAAATGTAAACAAAAGGATGATGAGAAAGTGACTGACTTCATAGCAAGATACCAAACACTTTATTCACAAATAAACATTAAGATTCCTAATGCCAACCTTCAATGAATGTTTATTGCCAACTTACAAAGAAAACTCCAAACCAAACTTGAGATGTTGAGATTCCTATCCTTTACAAAATTATGTACAACCCTTCATGATTATCAGAATATGACTTACGGTCGTGATGTGAAAAATCACCCTAGTCGTCCTAAAAATTCTGAATCCGCAACTCAAAATAGTTACCAACCTTTCAAGAAACAGAATAGGGGATTTTTACAAATTAATTCCCCTCAACCAAATCAACAAGCTGATAACCATATGGCTGCTATAAAGACAACAGATCCTTTTTCCTTTGCAGATAGGAATATAAAATTTACTCCTCTACCTGAAACCCTTCATAATATCATGTTGCAGCTTATGGAAAAGAATATACTTTCCTTACCCCTGGTTAGAATTCCTGATACTAATAAACCATTGCCCACAAGATTTAGACCAAAGTCTTATTGCCATTATCATCGACAAAATGGACATGATACAAAATATTGTAAGCATCTTAAACATCCTATGCAAGACCTCATTGATTCAAATCATCTTCTAATTGGAGGTGTGAATGATCAAGGTAATAAGTCTATAGCTCCTCCTAACCAAAACTTACAAATCTTTACAAATCCCATGCCAAAACATACTATTTCATTTGTCAAAGTTAGTGAAACAAAGAATGATGTGATGAATGTTGACACATATGATAAAAATATAAAAGATGAAAATGTGGGTAAATCGACTAAAATAGTAGCATTTATTGAGGCTAGACCTTGTAAGGACTCAACCAAAATGCCTCTTGATATTATTTTCTCCCAAAATGACATAATAAAACATGCACTTGATGGACCTCTTTACATAGCTGGAAGAATCAATGACATGCCTACTAATGGGATATTAATTGATCCCATTTGTGTAGAGAACGTGACCACTGGAGAATTCCTATTTGTGCGTGAAATTTATCAAGATACATATGACAAATCGAAAGCATGGATCAAAACACAATGGTTTTTCTTGTCCTATGATGGGCTCGATAAATCCCCCTTTAAAATATGGAACAAAAAAATTAAGTGTCTCTTTCACCATCATCCCGTCGTTAGACCAATTTCATATGAAGTTGGGCTATCCATGGCTTCGCTCCATGAATACTGTTTCGTCGGTTGTGCATAAATGTTTAAAGTTTCCTTTTGGTAATGAAATATTTACTGTGCATCATAGTGGCTTTAATCTCGTGTCTTCCCAAGGGAACATTTCATTGGATTTCTTTTGGCCCAAGCTTATTGAACCTATCTTACCTCGTGAGGACTACTTTTTCAAATCATATCAAAAGTTTAAGGTGAAGCACATAGCAAAATTATCCATTAGAAACATGCCTCAACCCCTGATTGAGCCACCTATCCTTGAAAAAATTATGATTGAACCAAAAGCACTTCCAAACATCCAAGAGAAACCTATGACAAATCCTCCTACCATTTCCTATAAGAGACCAAGAGATAACCAAAACAATCCCGTTGTGCCTCTTAAGATCAAACAAGTTTACAAAGCTAAAGAGAAAGTGGTTGAACAACCTCCTACGATTCCTTACATTCCTCCCCTAAGGGAAGAGAAGAAGCTTATGATTGACAAACCCACTCTTACACAAACTCAAATTGACAATAGATTGAAATGAAACCGAAATGTTAGAGAGCATAGACGTAGACGTCGTGAGATTGCTCGTATGTTACAAAATCAAGAAGAAAAGAGAAACATTGAAAATAAAATTACGAACCTACCTGAAGTAATGCATGATGACCTTATACTTTCGTCGCAACGTAAACAAGAACCTTCTAGAGACATTGTCATTCAACCTCCTGTTGTGATTAATCTAGATGATGACATTGATATTGTAAAGATTGATGAACAAGTGCATAAAGAGTTGAATTCATTGTTTTCCTCTTCTATGAGCTTAAATGACGGATCTCCTAAAAAGAATGCTTAACTTAGTGCATCCCCTAGTTAAGTGTCGTTGTCCCTTTGGCTAGTTGTCTACCTTTCGTATATACCAACCGAGATTGGGATGCAGATGACTTGCTAATAGGTTGACTCGCATGTGCCTTACTAGTCCTTTGCATTGTTTCTTTATGTGATTGCATGTGCGTAATGTGATCCCACGTGATGTTTTGTTTGATGTATCTCTCTTTTTGTGCATTCCTCTATATGTATCTACATTCTTCTCTATGTCGTAAGCATTTTATCCTTTTTCATTTGTCTTGTGTTTTCATTTTGGAGATGACGCAAGGCATTGAGACATTTAGGTCTCTTCCATGTTGACCTGAAAGGAATTTTCTTTGTTTTTTCGCTTTGTGTCATTCTTCCAGTTCTATGAGTATTTTGGGAATGATGATGTTTCTGAGCTCTATAACAACATTGTAGCAAAGATATACTGACTTCGTATCCATAGATCCCTTATGTATTTTTGGGGCAAATCCCTCCCTCCTTTTTCATGACGTAGCTTTCTTTTGGAAACATATGACTTGGCATAAGGTTTTCCAAGGAAAGCTCTCATGTCTTAGGATTAAACATTGGATACTTTAAAGTAGTTGCTCACAACAATGGTGTTAACAACTGCTTTAAAGTGGGGGCATACATTGATAATATCTTTCGATATTTTGCATGTTTCATGGTGCGATTTTCTATTTTCTTGTGATGCGTCCTTTTCTTAGTGGTGTCATTGGGTTTGATGTCCTCCAAGAGTGTGATATTTCTTAGTGTATGACTTTCTCTTAGTGGCTTGATGTGACACGAGGAATCCCCTAAGTTGCAATATGTTACTCTTGACTTGTCCTCTCTTGGAGACATTAGGCACGATGTTCCCTAAGAAGAATACCTTACATGAATGAAGCGAAATACATTTGAACAAAAACCTATATACATAATGTTCATAAGTGTTTGGCATAACACAACTTGCTGACCTTATGAAGCTTGAACACAACCCTAATAAAGGCCGCCTAGCATAACACACCTTGCTTGCTTGTGGTGCCTTATTGAAGTTGTCAAGAGGATAGATTTGATATGATTTGGGAGCCTAATATGATTTTATCATTTGCCACCCTTTTTAGATACTCACCTAGTGGACGGCCTGAGGTTCCACTACCCCAGAGTGAGCATGTGTGTTGTTTGCATAGTGGACATAGAGTTATGCTTGTAAATGTTCTTTGGACAAACAACTGAGATGTGTTCCACATCGTGTTGGATAGTCAAGGATCGATCCTCCCCCTTCTCTTGGACAAACAACCGAGACGTGTTCCACATCGTATTGGATATTCGAAGCTTGATCCGCCTCCCTTTTCTTCTTGGTCTTTGATGTTGTATGATTATGTATCTTTGTCATTGTTACATACATGAGTGTCTTGAATGTTTACTTTAGTGTGAGTTTGATGTGGGGTCATACTCTCACTAAAGTGGGGGAAAAATGTAGTGTAGAAAAAAGTATCCCTTTTTCTCAATTAATTTTGGAATAATTAATATTAAAATGAGCTTAATTTTTCCTTGATTTAGAGTTGTAATGTGTTTTACACATTCACATTAAGTCTAGGGCCCTTTTAATAAAATGGACTTAGTGGTTCCTTATTTAGGGTGTTGTAAAGTTTACCTTTACACTTTCACACTAATCTAGGGATTTATTAATTAATTGAGGTTAATTTAGCTTAATTGGTCCCTTTAATTCAAATCCAAGCTTAATTAATTGTAGATTCTGAGGGATAAAGTCCGACATTCATTAATAATATTACACATGTAATTGTACAAGGTATGTGTCATAGGTTAGTGACCCAAGACCCATTCACCACTAGGTCCTCACTAGGTGCTAGGACCCCCTTTCCACAAGCTTTCACAATCCCCGAAGTGTGTTCTAGCTAAGTATTGTAGGACCCATTCTCCACATGGCGAATGGGTCCTCACTTAACCCTAGGACCTCCCATTGGGATATATTTTTGGCGGTATTTTAATGATTTCAAATCCTAGATTTGATGTCGGCTTGTGTTATTTAAATTTTGGGAATTAAGAATAAGTTATGTATAAATATAAGGTTATTTTGAACTATGTTTCATAACTAATAATCTAAGCAATCCTAGCAATTTTTGAGTCAAGCATCCTAAGATTTCACAAGAGCATTCAAGGGAAGATTATTGAAGTTTATTGCAACAATCAAGATCCATTTCATCATGTCAAAGGCATAAGGAATCATGCATGTTGTTGAGCTAATACGTTGATGTAACATTGAAGATCAATTCAAGAATATTCAAGGCATTGTTTCCAATCAAGTGTTGTGATCAAGATCTACACTCATTGAGGCCATTTCGTGCAAGATTGCTAACTTGTACTCCAAGGTTTCAACTAAGGCGTGGTGAGTTGTTACACATTGTTGTTCATTCATCATTCCTTTATGCATTGTTTCACTTCAAGGTTTAATTACCAAAATGGGGTTTGACCAAGGCAAACCCTATTGCCTAACAATCAACATTTTCTTCTCTTTGATGTGTGATTGCAAGTTTGAGGTTGAAGATCAAGTGGAGAGAAAAATTAAAGAAAGTTACAAAGTTGTCAAAGTTGTCATCTTTCTTGCAAGACCATGAAAAATAAGCTACATAATTTATTTTCAAGTTTCTGACAGTCTCCGACTAGGATATGGGAGTGCAGACATTGAAGAACAGAACCCAAAAATTGATTTTCTAGAACCCTAGCCAAGACCCATTCACCACTGGGCGAATGAGTCCTCAATGAGGCCCAAAAAAACACTTTTGCAATAGGTACAGATCATTTGACCCTCTTAAAACCCGCCTTTTGATTGGTATATTTGTTAGGTTTGATTTTTGATATTCATTTATGCATTATAACTCTCATAAATTGAATGAAACAACACAAGTAAAATTAGGTTCATCATTTTGTTGATCCCATTATGGTGAACCTCTTTTTCTTTGTTTCAAATATATATTTATATAAATGTATAAACAAGAAAAAAAAATACTAATATAAATATATATGTTTTTTTTTATTATAAATATTTTTTATTTGAGAATTAATTGATCTCAATTTGAGATAATTGTTAAAATATAAATAATTCTAAAAAAATTTAAATATAAGATATGTATATATAAACGTATGCAAATATCTATATATAACAATTATTTAAGATAAAATAGTGTTCAATATTTATAGATGCATATATATGTATATATGTATTGTATATATATATATATACATATATGTATATATTTATATTTGGTGGACTATATATATCTGTTGTTGTAAACAAGGGTGGAAATAAATGTAAAGTATTTCAAAATTTATGTGAGGACATTCATTGAATTCTTAAATCTATGAAGTGGAGAGTGAAGGTGGAGAATGGACACTAACTTCACTTTAAGTGAAGAGTAGTCTTTACTACTCTTGTAAGTAATGTAGAAAGGAGAGTTTTTTGGATAATATTCAAAAAATGAATGAGAAATCATAGAGGGAGAGATAAAATAGGAGACAAGAGAGGAGAAAAGTGTCGACAAAGAGAAGAATTTTGGGGAGATTTCTGGGTGAAGACACAAATAAAGCTTAGAGTTTTGGTATGTAACATGCCTTATTCACACAATATGTTAATATGTAAAATTAATGTGTTTGTATTTAAAGTGTTTTTATCAAGTAAAATTGGGAATTATTCATTGTTATATAATTCTTCATGATTTTACAATTTAGCTAATACTCTATTGAGTTAGGGTTTAACCCCAACTAATAAACACCTTTTGCTTTGAGTTTATTAAGTTTATTTTTAAGCCTTTTGACTTGATCATCAATTAGTGATTGTGATAAGTTGTTTATAAGCCTCTCGGCTTGACTTTGTTTAATATTTTTGTTAGATTTTCTTGAGAATCCTTTCAACTTGGTCGATGAGTAAATGACTATGTTAAGTTTTAATGAAAGCTTTTGATGCTTTACAATTTATATGTGACCAACTTTTTCTTTAAGTTTATTTTATCCTTTTGGCTTGATCATCAATTAGTGACCATGATAAGTTGTTTATAAGCCTCTCGTCTTGAATTTGCTTAATATTTGTGTTAGATTTTCTTGAGAATCCTTTAAGCTTGGTTGATGATTATATGACTATGTTAAGTTTTAATGAAAGCTTTTGAGACCTTGAAATTTATGTGACTGTGTTGGCTCTGTTTATGAGCCTTTCAACATTTCCATTTATTTGTGATTATGTTAGTTTTTATTCATTCACCCTTTTTCCTATGCCATTAATATGATTATGTAGTCATAAGATTTTTTTTTGTATTGAACAAAGCAAAAGAATTACAAGAATAGAGCTACAAACAATAGCTATAAAACAAACCAGCCAAAATGCCAACCAAACTATACAAAACTAGACTTACAATATCAGAGTGACGTTAACAAAGGCTGTACAAAAAATCAACCATAAAATACAATCACATATAGACATATTACAAGAGTTGCTAGTGAAGATGAACTATGGAAGATTTTAGTCTTTCAATGAATTATGGAATTTCTATAAAGAGGAAATGGTTGGATTGATAATTGCTTTTTCCCTTTTCCTTTAGAATCAGAGCTTCTTTTCTCCTTCAGTCTATTTGGAAAGTTAGAATTTTTAAATTGGAATGGATCATCCTTGCAAACTGGGTTTAGCTTGGTTTCAATGTCCATTTGGCAAATAATCTTGTATCATGATAAGTCATTGGCATTATGTTTCCCAAGACAAGCTCACTATTTGTTATGAATAGTTAATCTCTTGTGCCGGTGGATCTAACTATGAATTTATGTTCTTCAAGGGACTGTTTTAGAAGCTGGAAATGGTTATCTTACCGTCATTTCAATTTGAAGTTGGAATATTGCTACTCGTTTGAACCAGAAGTGGAAATGATTTAGCATTAAATTAAGTGCTCAGATATGGCGTTCCAAAGCTGATTTTGACTCACAAGTATTGGTTTGGAAGATATTGTGTTGCAAGCTACTTGTGGGGATAGAGTGAAGTGCATTATGAACCAACCAACAAACTATCCTTTTTGTAAGGGTGTGGAAAGTTTGAAGCACATTTTTTGGGACTGTGTATATGTTAAAAGGCTATGGTTTTTTAGAGACTTCTTAGCTATTTTTAATCATGACTTGACTTGGAAAGAGGCTGTTTTTGGATTTGGTATGCAAAGATGTGATTGTTGATTCTATACGACATGATGATTTGAAAAATATATGGAAAATAGGTGTGTTCCATTGTTTTCTAATAACTATTATAAGGTTGTTGGGACTTTACGACTTTACTCTGACATATATCTTTAGGTGGCTGTTCTTTTCTCGTAGATTCAAGTTATATGTAAGAAGAATGAGAGGGCTAAACAAAAGTTACAACAAATTAAAGAGAAAATAGTGAAGTTTCAATTGGACAATAAGGTTGAGCATTGTAGTCATAAGCTTTTTTGTTATGCATTGGTAAATGAATATGTAGTAATTTATTTGTGTTCCTTAGCCTTTCGGCTTGGTCAATGTTATTGAACTATATTGCTCGACCTTGTAAATAATATGATTATTCCATGGGTCTCATGAGCTAAGTATACAAATGTATATGTTTGTATTAAGGTTGAAGAATTTTCTTTTGCTTAAAACCTACTCTATTTATATAAGAAATACATTGGAGTATTTTTAATTGCATTCTTTGGTTTATTTATGGTCACCTAAGTGACAGTTGTGAATGCATATTATGGTTTACTCTATAGTCGAATAGATTCATATTGAAGTTACATTTTGTGGTTTTCTTTATGGTTGGTTGTGTCATTATTGTAATATATTCAACTTATTATTTTGTGGCTGAATAGGCCAATATTGTAATTTTTTTCTTTGGTATGCAAAGTGGTCAATTAGGATGAGTAATTTTTTTGCATTCTAGGAAATATCTTGTGACCAATTCATCATCGTTTTGCATTAGATTGGTGAAAAGAATACATGACCGATTAAGATTACATACATAAACCTTAGTCTATGTATAAAATCAAAATGATGTTATACCATTCTTTTCTACACTGTAATCATTTACCATGAAACTCTATAAATTTAAACATTTGTGCATACTCTATTTTTTGGTTTTATGGTCAATGATAAAAAAATAGAGGCCAAAGGCTTGAAGATGGGTCTTTTCTTTTGAATGATAATGTGTTAATTATGTTATATTTTCAAGTTTATTTATTAAAATTAATAAGGAGAGAAGTTTTCTTTGTTCTCATACAAGTATATATGTATACAAAAAGTATATGTATATAATGATTAGAATTATTCTTCATTTAGACAAACATATAAAAGTTATATATATGTATATGTATATGTATGTATTTATGTATGTGTGTATGTATGTATGTATGTATGTATGTATGTATGTATGTATTGTAATGCCCCAAGCCAACTCACTCAGAACAAAACCTAACGAAACATTTTTTTTGAAATAATGAGAACAATGTCATTAATGCAACAATAACATGTTGCAATTGCACAACCACATACACACAAGTGTTGTGTGAACATACAGACAACAAGACAATCCTCACCATTACATAAGAAAGGTGGAAAAAATGGAATACTAACCACTCATGGGATAAATTCACCACAATGAACTTACAAGAGAGAGAGAGGATGACACCTACATGACGATTGATTACTAAACTACAATTATATTCTCTCACAACACCACACCCAGATAGGATGAGGGAGTCATCAAACTCAAATCCACACCCAAACAAAATTTTCAACTATAACACAAGGGAAAACCTTGACAAGAGGTTTCCTAACCAAGAGGCACAAACTCTCTACTAATTGGAATGACGACATGTCTTCTAGACAACCACACACTTCCCAAGATGTCCCATCACAATGTGATGTCACACAAGTGAAAGAATATTATAACACAACACCCCTTGACCTATGAGAAGTTTTGAGGATAAAAACAAGGTCAAACATGAAGGATTTCAACCTATCTAAGTCTTCACAATACTAGGTGAACAATATCCCTAGCCCTTGATTTTCCAACTAGAAACTTGGAAAGAATGCACACAAAATGTAAAGTAAGATATACCATCATTTCTCAATGAAAACACATAGGGACATGATAGAAATATCCCTAGACTTTTGAGACAATGGAGAAAAACTTATGTTTATGGGGTTTCCCCATATGAGGCTTGAAAACACCTTTTAAATATAGAGGAATGCTCTTACTCTAAGAGAGATATTTAGACTAGGTTCCAAAGGTTTAGAAAACAAAAATGGTCGTCATAGGCAAGAAAAGAGGCATAAAAATTATCTATGGATTTAGGCTAGGAAAACCATTGACTAACTTAGGAAACATTAAAATTCTACCTTTTTTTATGCCGAATGAGGCTTCCCCAACACAGAATTAGATCACCTAAATAGAGTTAGCCAATTCTAAGCATGTCTACACTTAGGACCATGTCCCACAATTGACCAGGCCACCCCACTGGAAACAAGGCTACCTAAACAAAATTAGACATAACTAGGTTGAGTTTGATCAATTTTGGGTAAATCAGGTTGTCCAAATGCAACAACAAGCCACCCAAACTCACAAGAAGAGTCTTATACTCATTTTAAACCCAAAATAAATATTCTTGTAGTGTCTTAGATTGTCATCGTTGATATTTTCATGCCACCTTGACACCCTATTTTTCCTATTATAACCTTAATTATAATAATAATTTATTCATTTTGAGGCTAGATTGATAGAATACATTTATTTATCCCCAACATCTCGATAAGTTTGGGAAAAAAGAAACCAGTCAAGGGCATGGGGCACCCTTGAACTTAATGGGATCCTAATTCAAATTTGAATTTTTATGTCAGTCTTTAGAGAATTAAAAAGATCATAGGTCGGCCTATAATCATAAATATCAATTCAGATGCATATATAAACAAGTTTTATTCTCATTTGAACAAGAAAAAAAGAGATAATGGTGAAGAATGAGCTATTATAACCAAATTATCAAGATGTACAGAGTTATCCTCTACATACTATCTACATCAATCTATTGTGTTTTGTGAACTAATATCTCACAGGTCTATCAAGCAATCAAGGCATCCATCAATCAACATTTGTGGCAACTTGTGGTGTGGCATCACTTCATCAAGGATTTCATACCAAAGGTAATCTTGTTAATTATCATTTATCATTTTAGTCAATTATTGTTTTGGCTTTTACCTAACCTAGGGTATTCCCTATTGATCATCATTATTTGTTGTATGTGAATGTGGAAACACCAAAGCGGGGTTTGAATTAGGTGAGCCCCTATATAACACAACCTTTCCCCCTCTTTTCATGTGTGTAAGTTAGATACGAAGGTTCCATCAACACACAACTATATAAAAATAGAATGTAGATCTGTGCCTTACAACCTAGAAGTTACAAATCCAAAATCTTATATCTTAGTCAAGGTAACCCCACACCCTTGACTAGAAAATTTTGCTTCAAATTTTGATGACAAGTGCATAAATATCTAACTTTACATATATGGATTTGTTTCATCAGTTTCCATTTTCATCTATGCAATAAATTACATTTTTAGACCTAAGGTTTATGTCAAATAGGCTTGTTGAAACACACTTAAAACTTATCATCTTTACAACTCAAGAGAAGATAAAACCATAGGATATTGGCTCTCCCTTGTGGCAACAATCCAATCATCAAACCCTAGTTTTTTTATGTTTGAATATGGATTCAAAGTGAAAAGAGGCCAATCTTAGTTGGATCTAGGATAAATTTTCCTACTTCACAATTCTTAAGTTCATTTTAATTAAAACATGAAAGATTAAATCTATACAAGATTACATGCATGCTCAACTCCAAATTTGAAACACATAAAAATATATAATAAATGTACCAATTAAATGACATATAAAATCCATACCAAGAGGGAGGTCTAATAATGTATTATAATTACAAGAGGACTCAATTGTCCTTCAATATCAATTACATCAATGAATCAAATGGAAGAAAACATGAAATAAGAATAAGAACCTTTACCACATTAAAGTCACTACCGACTCCACCATGATCCTCAAATCCCCAAATGGTGGTTTCCATGCCATCCAACCTTGTGGAATCAAAATGTCCACTCCCACCATGCTAGGAGATATTCACATGGGACACAAGCACAATAATCATGCCAAACACATTGGGAGATAGCTTACACACACACACACCATACATGAAGAATACACTCAACATACACATAATATAAATGCTCATCCAAAATCACAAGAGGAATCAATTGTATGTACAATAAAATACAAGTCCACATTGGATACAACATAAATGACATATCATAAAAACATGATTGGGAAAACTCACCGATTTCAAATTAAAAATCCACATTGGGAAAACTTACCAATGTCATTGTTGACATTTCATGCCCCATTCATGACCCATCAATAAAAACCAATTTGAGAGACCTTATATGGGCTATCATGCATGAAATTTTCCTTAGAAACCCAAAAAATGGTTAAGCATTCTCCTTTCTGAACCTTTGAGATTTTAGTTGTCTACTTGCTTGCATACCATCTCTATCGCTCCTAAGTTCCTCCTTTTCCTTCTTTCCATCACTATCCTAAGTATTTCAGGTTTTGGTCATCGGATTTAACCTTTAACCCTTATCACTTCCTCTTTAAACCTTAATTCCTCCCCCTAACCCCTAAAGTTTTGATGAAATCCTTTAGAACTTAAAATGTCTTAAAGTTTTGGGCTTCGAGAATTGACCATCCTCCTTAACCTCTTACCATTTCATCTTAATCCTTTAGCCTTATTCTCGACCCCCAATCCTCAATGCATTACTTTTGTTCTTCGAAAATCAAATCTTCCTTATATCTTTTATCTCATCTTTACGATAAAATATAAATCTCCTTTCCGATCCTCGATCCCCGATATCTTCAGCCTTCAATGATCGGGTCTTCCTCTTATCCTTTATTGTATTTTGTGATAAGTCATAAGCCTTCTTCCCAACTTCTGACTCCTAATATCTTCCTTTCGCGTGTGCTCTTCCATCTTTCCGCCAACCTTCTAGTATTTGGAATTCTTCTTTCCCTTCTTCCAACAAGCGTTGGGCTAGACACCCGATGTCTGACAGAAGTTGTCTTTCAGAGGTCAGGGTTTCAACATGCTTCATGTTCTCTTCTATGGTATCCAGTACACAATATTTCCAATTTCCAATGTTTGATACGGTTTTCTCTTTAGGGTTTCTAGTTTGTGGTTTATCTTCTCTTTGACTCTTTTGAAAAGCTTTCCTTTGCAGGCCTGACGCTCAACACTCGATGAAGATAGCCTTTTAGGGTTGTGAACCATTTAATGTTTAATCCAGTGGTTGGTTTGAGCCTCAAATTTTGACAACATTCTAGGAGGCATGCTTGTAGGCTGTAAATGCAATTAATTCCCAAAAACTCTCTTCAAACATCCAATCTTGATTTTTAAGGCTATAGAGGGGGAATTTAATGTTTTGAGTGTTGTTTTAGGAGAAAAGTGACACCCATGCTTCATTTATGATTTGTAGGAATCCTTTTTGTCAGAGGGCCATCCCTCATCATTTCTTAATGTGGATTTAATGGGCAATCTCCATCCCCTGATGTGTGCATTCAAGAGTCATAAATTCAGAGGCATGGTGGAGGTTAGAAGAGTTTTAGGAACTCTTCTTGGGCATAATTTTTGAGTTTCTCTCTTGTATATAAATTACTCTTGTGCTCATTGTAAGGGGTTCTCTATTTTCTCTGGAAAACATGCAATTTTTGTATTTTACAACTATAAGAAAGCTTATGCCTTTGTATTAATGAGAAGTACCATTCTTACCTCTTCTCTCTTTTATACATGCTATATATACCTCCCCTACTTTCATTTATAAATACACTTTATCCATTTTTGATGCCTATATATTGTGTTAACTGTGTTTGTAGATGTTGATTGAGAATATTTCCTTTCCTTGCAACATTTTTTCAAAAACCTAACCTCCATATATACACCCCTAGAATCTGGTTAACTCTGAGAACTATGTGTAGTATCGAAAAATGTCATCAGGGACATTTTCACAATTGTTTGGGCCCTCCTTTTGAATTTGAGCTTAGTGTTTCCTTAATTTAGTGTTGTAATGTGGTTGACACATTCACATTAGGCCTTGGGCCCTTGTGAACTAATGGATTTAAATGGCACCTTTCTAAAGTGTTGTGAAGTGTTGTAACACACATTCACACTTTTCTAAGGTTTTATTAATTAACTGAACATAATAAACATCTTTTTCATCAAAATAAACCTTAATCTTGCCTTATTTTAAGTGTTGTAAAGTGTTGTAACACACTTTCTCACTTTTCTAGGCTTTTCATTAATAATTGGGATTTCTTATGCTTTAATTGACCCTATTTTGCATCCACAAACCTCATTTATTGCATCTTTTTGAGGATAATCCTGACACCAATGATTAGCCAATCATAATTTAGGTGTTTCAGGTTTGAATGGCCCAAATTTAGTGATCTGGGACTCATTCACCACCTTGGGCGAATGAGTCCCACCAAGATTTGTTGGTCCTGAACCTAGTTTGACACATTTCTAGGCATTTTTAAAATTAGTCCCAAAAATTAAGCCTATTGGGACTCATGTGGCCCAAAACCAAAATTAATTCAAATTTTTGGCAAGATTTTATTCTCCTAGATTTGATGTCGGCTTGTAGTGTTGTAATTTCGAGAATTCTTGCATAATTGAGTATAAATACAAGTTTCTTTCATTCATTTTACACCTAGAAAGTTGAATGAACATTCTTATAGAAAGTTTGAGTTCACAAGCATTCACAAGAGCATTCAAGGACATATTATCAAGAATTTTAGAGCAACATTCAAGCATCAATCATCATTTCAAAGATTTCATGCATCATGTTTGTTATTGTGATAGCAACTGTGATGTAGGGTTTATTATTCAAGCAAGTGTTTCATTCAAGATCATCATCATTCAAAGCAAGAATCAAGATCTACATCCATTGCAATCATCTCAAGCATATTTGTAGCACTTTATTGCTAGGGTTTGGTGAGTTACAACATTGTCATTTGTTCATTCATCATTCTCCATTCTTATTTGATTTCATTTCAAGGATTGATTTCCAAAATGGGGTTTGAGCAAGGAAAACCCCTATCCACTAACCCGACAACATTTTCCCCTCTCCTTTGTGTGTGATTTGTAGGTCTAGGTTGCAAATTTCCTAGGGAGCAAGATTGGAGAAAAGTCAAAAGTTCAAAATTGTCAAAGTTGTCATCAAGCCTTGGAGAACACTAGAGAATACCTACATGTTGCAAATCAGGGTTTCGGATCTAGAAATCACTTAGGAAGAATAAACTAGACAAAGGAGAGCAGGATCAACCTTTGAAGCTTTCGAAAAGCCCAACTGGACTGATTCGCCACTTCTGGTGAATGAGTCCTAGTTCTAGTCAAATTTTAGGTTTTTGCAGATTCAGATACCCATTTGGCAAATTCTCGTTCTTGCACAATTTTACGAAAACTGGACTGATTCGCCCAACTTGGAAAATGATTTCTAGTCAACATTAAAGTTAGAATTTCTAGTGTTCCAAATCTCCATCCAATCATTTCCAGATTCCCAAGTGCACACCTTCATGTCTTTAGTTTTTTGTGCTATTTCATTCACTTTTCTAGGTCATTTAGTGTTACTTTGCATTCAATTAGGGATTTTCATTGCATCTTGCATTTCATTATCTTTTCCAAGTCTAAACTTGGTGGTGAACCCCTTATTAGATCATATTCAGCCCCTAGAACAACCCTCTTGCAAGATCTCTTTCTCCTTTGCATTGAGATCTCAAGGGTTTGTTCTTGAGTGCAAGTTAGTGAAAATTGTCCTTTCTAGGTCCTAAACCCTAAGAGAAGAAAAGAAAAAACAATTTTCCACATTTCATTTTGGTAAACTTGCATTTATAACATCATAATTCTGATTTGGAGTGCATTATCATCCTAGATCTTGCTTGCATTAACATGCATTAGGATTTGCATTAGTTAATTGGAATTTTAGGGTTTCAAATTTTGCATTAGTGAAAGCTCATATAGCTTACATTTTTGCATCTCATTTCATTAAAAATCATTCAAAATATGCATTTTCATCTCAGATACAGACTATAAAACATAAAAAGCATAAAATCCAATTGAAAAATTCTAAAAATTCTAAAAAAAATCCCTACTAGGACTCAATCGTCACCTTGGGCGAATCAATCCCTTTGTATATTCTGCACTGCATTTTCTAGCATTCAAAATTCTGTTTCTGAATTTTTGTTTTCTGCTATTTCCTTTCTGTTTTAGTTTACAAAATTTATGTTATAAGCATTTCATTATTCTTAGTTTATATTGCATTTGCATTCATCTAGCATTTAGTAGCCCTTGTATGAGTATTTGGTGTCCTATTGCTAATATTGTAGCGAGAGGAAGTTTGAGACTCATGTCATCCCGTGATAGCACAATGATTGTGGATCTTAGGTTGTCTAGCTCTTTCCCTCCTAGTATTGACACTAGCACACTAGGTATGGACCATACCCTCAACAACTCCTTGCCTTCAAGTAGTATGATGCAATTTGAAACAAGGAATGATAGCGTCCCACAAGAAAACATAATTCAAATTCATGAGGACCTAGAAAACTTTCAACACCAAGTGCAAAATGACAACATATCAACTACTACCATCCCTACTATAGATAACATTCATCGCATGCTTGAAAGTGAAGATGGCCTTGACCTTGTGAAAAACATAGTTCAAATGTTTGGAAAAAATCTCACCTTAACCATTAGTTGTCCTTTACCAACAAGCAATGTCACAAGCCAAGGAGGAACTCAAATTCCTCCTCCCACAATAATTGCCTCAATACCTACCTATACCAATCCTCAAGTCACAATAACAATGCAACAAAATAGTAATGTGATTCCTTCCTTGGGCATTCCCTACCATCCCTAGTTCCTATGTGGCATCACATGTCATATCTCCTACCACTTTACCTCTTATAAGCATTCCATTCACTTGTCCTTCAAACACATAAACTCCACCATTTTCACTTCCATCTCATAACACAAACAATGACCCTCTCATAACCCAACTCTTCCAAACCATTTCATCCCTTCAAAAATAAATTTCCACCATCAATCAAAATCAAAATGGCCCACCTACATATTATGTCAAAAGCAACCCATTGTCCTTGAAGATATTGTGAACACCGATCTACCACAAGGTGTAGAGGTGCCTAGATTTGAGAAATATGGAGGAAATGGAGATCCTTCTAACCATGTTAATGCTTATACTTCTTTATGTAGTGACTTTTTTCTTGATGATAAACTTTTGGCTAAGCTTTTTCCTAGGTCATTGAAAGATATTGCCTTGGAATGGTTCTCCTCTTTACCAAACAACTCAATTTGTTCATTCAAAGAACTGGTTGAGGCATTTTTAAACCATTTCCAAGTGCATATGACTCCTAAGATGACCTTGGCCAATTTGATGAGATGTAAGCAAAAAGAAGAAGAAAAGATAACTGACTTTATCTCACGCTATCAATCGCTTTATTCCCAAATCGATGTCAAGGTCCCTGACCCTCACCTTCAAAAGATGCTCATAGAAGACTTGTAAAGAAAGATTCAAGACAAGTTCACCATGATGAAATTCCCATCCTTCATGCACTTGTGTACTTCCCTCCGTGATTATCAAAATTCGGTTAGTAGTCGAGATACAAAGTCCACTTCTAGCCGAATTGAGAAATCCGAGCCCGCAAACCAAAAAAATTCCCAACCATTTAGAAAATAGAACAAAGGGTTCCTTTAATTCAATCCCCCTCAACAAACAACTCAAAATTTCAACAACCAAGTGGCTATTGTTAAAGCAACAATACCCTTTAGCTATAGGGACCCGAAAACACAATTCACTCCCTTACCCGATACCCTTCATAACACAATGACCCAAATTTTAGAACAAATGATTACCACACCTCCTGTCAAAACACCCAATCCTAATAATCCTTTATCCCCAAGCTTTAGATCAAATGCTTATTGCCATTACCATCGATAAAATGGACATGACAGAACATTGCAAGCATCTTAAACATCTTATGCGAGACCTCATTGATTCCGATTTTCTTTCCGTTGGAGGTGTTAGTGATCAAGGAAATAAGTCTATTGCCCCTCCTAACTAGAAATTTCCAATTTTTACCAACCCCATGCCAAAACATAACATTTCATTTGTCAAAGCCAACAAAACTATAAAGAATGATGTGATGAATGTTGACACAGATGATGATAACAATGATTCTATTCAACATGATTCTATAGACAATGATCCTATGGATGACATAGTACAAGTGATAGACATCATTCCTCGTAAGGGTCAAACTAAAAATCCACTTGACATTGCTTTCACCTCTAAGGATATACTTAAACATGCACTCAACGGTCCTCTTTACATAACCATCCGTATCTATGACAAGCCCACTAATGGGATACTAATAGATCCCGCCTGTGGAGAGAATGTGATCACCGAGGAATTCTTACTTTTGCATGAGCTCCATCAAGGTATATACGATAAACTGAAAGCATGGATCAAGACACATAATGGTTTTTCTTGCCCTATGATGGGATCAATCACTCTTCCCTTACAAATAGGACCGAAAACATTAGACATCTCATTTTCCATCATCCCACAGTTGGACCAATATTCTGTGAAGCTCGACTATCCATGGCTTCACTCCATGAAAGCTGTACCTTCGATTATGCATAAATGCTTAAAGTTTCCCATTGACGATGAAGTATTCACTATCCACCATAGTGGCTTTAACCCTTTAGCTTCCAAAGGAAAATTTTCCTTAGATTTCTTTTTCCCCAAGCCTATGGAACCTATAAAATCACGAGAAGATTTCTTTTTCTTGTCCTATGAAAAGTTAAGGCAAAGAAAATAGCAAAACTATACCTTCGAAACATGTCTCCATCCACCACCGAGCCTACTATCCTTGACGAAACGATGCTTGAACCTAAAGAAATTCCAAACAACCAAGACCAACCTAAGATAGAAACTTCACCTACCTCCTACAAAAGACCAAGAGACAATGAAAACAACCCCATCACACCTCCTAGAATAAAAAAAGTGTACAAAGTCAAAGAGAAAGTGGTCGAACAACCTCCCGTGGTTCCTTTCTTTCCTCCCCTTAGGGAAGAAAAGAAACCCATGGTTGATCAACTAGCTCCTACATAGACACAACTTGAAAAAAAAAGAAAAAGAAACAGAGAAGCTAGAGAGCATAGGTGTAGACGTCGTGCCCTTGCTCACAGGATACATGAAGAATTAAACAAAGAAAATAAAGATAACTTGACTGAAGCAATGCATGATGACTTTACCCCTGCCTCAAAACAAAACAATCCAATATAACAACCACAACAAGAGTTGAACTCTTCCATGGACATTATCCTTCAACCCCCTGTTGTGATTAACTTAGACGATGATCACGAGGTTTCTAAAATTGATGAAGAGGTGCATAATGAATTGAATACATTGTTTTCCTCTTCCATTAGCTTAGATGAAAAATCTCCTACAAAGAGTGTTAAACTTGGTACTGATCCTAGATCGACACTTGCTATTGTACCTTTGGCTAGTTGTCCACCTCTGGTATACAATGAACATAATTGGGAGGTGGATGACCTGCTTTAGGTTGACTCTCCTGTGTCGTACTAGTCTTTTGCATTATTTCTTTTTCTTTTATGTGATTGCATGTGTAATGTGGTCCCCTGTGACGTTCTGTTTGATGTTCTCTCTCTCTTTGTGACATTCCTCTATTTGTACCTTCATTCTTCTCTGTCATAAATCCCTTTACTTTGCACTTTTTATCTTTTTATCTTTTGTCTTGTGTTTTCCTTTTGGGGATGACACAAGGCCTCGAGACATTTATGTCTCTTCCATGTTGACCCAAAATGTTTTTCTTTGTTTTCGCTCTCTTTGTGTCATTCTTCTAGTTCTATGTGTATTTGGGGAATGATGATAGTTCCGAGCTCTCTCTTAAAAATATTGCAACAAGAAACATACTTACCCCAAATCCATAGATCTCTTATGTGTTTGGATTTTCATTTTTGGGGGAAGCCCCTCTCTTTTCCTTTTCTTTTGCATGACACAAATTTACTTGGAAATATATGACTTGGCATAGGGCTTCCCAAGTTTTCTCTCATGTCTTCTTCTTCATTTGTATTTATCATTCACTACTTTAAAGTAATTTCTCACAACATGGTGTTTAGAAATTTCTTTAAAGTGGGGGCATACATTGGCATTATTCTTTTTCATGGTTCATAGTGTAGCCTTCTTACTTTATACAATGCATTTTTCGCTTTGTGGATGGCATTGGGTGTGATGTATTTCAAGAGCATGATCTCTCTTAGCATAGTACATTCCTCTTAATGGCTTGATGCGACACACTACATCCCCTAAGTTGTGAATTTTTTATTCTTTGATTGGTCCTCTCGTGGAGACATTAGGCACAATGTTCCCTAAGTTAAAGACCTCGCATGAACTAAGCAAGACTCCTTTGAACGTTCTTTACATTTTTACATTTTGCATTTTGCATTTATATGGCCACCTTGCATAACACAACTTGCATGCTTGTGGAACCATCTTTTTTTTTCATGAGTTCTAAGCATACAAAGTTTTGCTTGTCTCATGAAGCTCGAAAATCATTTTTTGTGGCGCTTTATTAAAGTTATCAAGGGGTATAACTTTGGTATGGTTTCAACGAGAAGCCCAACCAAGGCATGACCTTCCCCATAGCCACTTGCGTGTGTGTGTGAGTGCATACCAATCATGAGTGTATGTGTCTCACCTTCTAGGACTTCTCACCCAACATACAACCTAGAGTTTCGTTGCCTTAGAGTGAGCATGTGTTTTTTGGACAAACAACCTAGATCTAATCCACATTGCGATGGACAAACGGTCAAAGCTTTATCCACCCCTATTTTTCTTTTATTCTTCTTTTCTCTTTGTTTTTGGCAGTGTATGCTTGTGCCTTGTTATTGCTCTTTATATGATTTTCATGTGTTTCCTTATGTGCCTATGTTGGTTTGTCATGGGATCTTGATCCTGGGGGCTTGATCACCCCTCTTGATTGTTGTTGTCCCATCTTATTGGAATTGGTGCACTTGGACCCCTCTTGATGCATGTTTGTCTACTTTAGTGTGAGTTTGAAGCAAGTTCATCCTCTCACTAAAGTGGGGGCTAAATGTAGTGTCAAAAAATGTCGTCGGGGACATTTTCACACTTGTTTGGGCCCTCCTTCTGAATTTGTGCTTAATGTTGCTTTGATTTAGTGTTGTAATGTGGTTGAAGCATTCACATTAGGTCTTGGGCCCTTGTGAACTAATGGATTTAAATGGCACCTTGCTAAAGTGTTGTAACACACGTTCACACTTTTCTAAGGTTTTATTAATTAACTAAACATAATAAACCTCTTTTTAATAAAAAAAAAACCTTAATCTTGCCTTATTTTAAGTGTTATAAAGTGTTGTAACACACTTTCATACTTTTCTAGGCTTGTCACTAATAATTGGGATTTCTTATGCTTTAATTGGTCCTATTTTGCATCCACAAGCCTCATTTATTACATATTTTCAAGGATAATCCTGACACCAATCATTAGCCAATCATACTTTAAGCACTTCAAGTTTGAATGGCCCAGATTTAGTGATTTGGAACTCATTCGCCACCTTGGGTGAATAAGTCCCACCTAGATCTTTTGGTCTTGAACCTAGTTTCACACATTTCTAGGCATTTTTAAAATTAGTCTAAAAAATTAAGCCTAGTAGGACTCATTCACCACCTTGGGTGAATGAGTATCGTGTGGCCCAAAATCAAAATTAATTCAAATTTATAGCGGTATTTTATTCTCCTAGATCTGATGTCGGCTTGTAGTGTTGTAATTTCATAAATTCTTGCATAATTGAGTATAAATACAAGTTTCTTTCATTCATTTTACACCTAGCAAGTTGAATGAGCATTCTTATAGCAAGTTTGAGTTCACAAGAACTCACAAGAGAATTCAAGAGCATTCAAGGACATATTATCAAAAATTTTAGAGTAGCATTCAAGCATCAATCATCATGTCAAAGATTTCATGCATCATGTTTGTTATTGTGCTAACAACTATGATGTAGGGTTTATGATTCAAGAAAGTGTTTCATTCAAGATCATCATCATTCAAAGCAAGAATCAAGATCTACATCCATTGCAACCATATCAAGCATATTTGTAGCACTTTATTGCCAGGGTTTGGTGAGTTGCAACATTGTCGACTTTGTCCATTCATCATTCTCCATTCTTGATTTCATTTTGCAAGGATTGATTTTAAGCGAAGTTTTACTGAGAGAAACTCTATCCACTAACCCAACAACATTTTTTCCCCTCTCCTTTGGTAGCTGATTTGTTGGTCTAGGTTGCAGATTTCCTAGGGAGCAAGATTGGAGAAAATTTGTTAAGAGTTCAAAGTTTTCAAAGTTGTCATCAAGCCTTGGAGAACATTGGAGAAGACCTATAGGTTGCAAATCAGGGTTTCAGATATGGAAATCATTCAGGAAGAATGAAGCAGATAGAGGAAAGTAGATTAGCCTTTGAAGCTTCCAAAAATTCCAATTGGAATGATTCACCACTTCTGGCGAATGAGTCCCAGTTCTAGTCAAATTTTAGGTTTTTGTAGATTCGGATATCCATTTGGCAGATTCCTATTCCTGCATAGTTTTCTAGAAACCGGATTGATTCGCCTAGCTTGGTGAATGTGTCCTAGTCAGCATTAAAGTTAGAATTTCTAGTGTTCTAGACCTCCATCCAGTCATTTCTAGATTCCCAGGTGCACACCTTCCTGTCTTCAGTTTTTTGTACTATTTCATTCACTTTTCTAGGTCATTTAGTGTTACTTTGCATTCAATTAGGGATTTGCATTGCATCTTTCATTTAATTATCCTTTCCAAGTCTAAACTTAGTGGTGAACCCCTTATTAGATCATATTTAGCCCCTATAAGACCCTCTTGCAAGATCTCTTTCTCCTTTGCATTGAGATTTCAAGAGTTTGTTCTTGAGCGAAAGTCAGTGAAAATTGTCCTTTCTAGGTCCTAAAACCTAAGAGAGGAAAAGAAAAAACAATTTTCTAACTTTCACTATGTAATTCACTTGGTTATTTTCATTGATGCATTGTGCTATTCTAAGCAGGAAGAAACAATTCTACTCACTTCCCTTTTTATGCAATTCTTTCTTTCCCTTTTCCTCTATGAGCTACTAGAATATGATTATTGCTAAAGTTTCATGTTTTGGGTTGGACCAACATATCTACACCAAGTTTAGAAAAGGAAGCTAACCTTCTATGGAGATTTAACCTCAACTGAAAGGTCCCCACTTTGAGGTTATTTCCATTGTCATTGGAATGTTGAGCCTATGTTCAGTAGGGTACAATTTCATGTGACAATAGTCACTTCATATAAAACTCATTTGGAAAACTCCCTAATGGCATAACACAAGAATCCTCATTGGGAAAACTCACCAAAGGGAACACATCATCTTTCAAGTGCTATTCAAACTACACTATGGTTAGATGTTAGAGAGAAAGAGAGGGAGTGTCATCGTAGAAACTCACATTTGGCTTAGCACAAAACCAATTACCTTCTCATATAGATGAGGATGTACTTGATCTTACAAGGCTTATGATCCTTGAAAGGCTCATCTCCCTTGATCATCCTTAGCTTGTATGAGCACTCAAGGCATGATAGAGATATCCATTATCTTGGTTAATTAATTACTCGTGTTTCATTAATTTTCACCTTTTTAACCAAAACCCCCACATTGTGGTTGCCTACGTGTCACTTTGGGTCAGGTTTATGTTGGGAGCCACTCCCATAACCTCTCTAATACCTACATCCTAAGCTCATCACATCCTCCAATGAATGTGGCAAAAAAAAACAAAGCATAATTACATGGCATAAATTTATTTTCTCCAAAAACTTGAGAACATAATCTTAAAATGACCCTTACAAAAATATATTAAGAAGACTCAATTTCCCCCAAAATAAAGCATTCATAATTTTTAATTTTAATAGTATTTTGAATGTCAAGAACCAAAATTTACATGCAAGCTCTATTAGTAGAGCTTCAAATTTTCTATTTTTGAAAAATTTAGAATTTAAAAAAATGAAAAGTGCCCTTTAGCTCAACATACGCACACCAACCATTTTATGAAATAAAGTTTGATTTCTAAGCATTTGTCAAAATTTGGGAATTATGAGGTTACATTTTGAAATTTCTCAAATGTTACAAAATAAAAGTTATTTCTACATGCCTTTTGAATTTTAAATTAGACTAGGTGTGTTAATGATCCACCAATCACATACCAAACAATCAAAATCCAAAACAATGAACAATGGAGGCAAAATTAATAACTTACCTCAATTTTTTAAGAAAGAAATATTCACCCTAAACTCCACACACATTGCAAGAGAGAGAGATTCCAATCCCACACACATTCACATTCCCATTCCTATTCTATTGCTTTGAGTCCCATCCAATTCCATTCACAAGCACATTCCCAATTTCATTTATAAAATTTGGCAAGAAGAGGGTTTTTTCTCCTCTCCAAAATTCCTCCCAAAATAAAATTACATCTTGAAAAATAAAAACCTTTTTTTTATTTACCCTTTTCTTTTCCTACTATTTAGATAATTTTCTTTATTTTAAATTCCAAAAATTCCATTTAACAAATAAAACAATTTACCTTCATTCATTTGTAATTATTTAATAATACAATTAAATCAAATATAAATACACATTTCCACCTCAGGAATTTTTTGAAATTAATTAACTTACAATATTTTCCCAATTTTTATGGAAATAACCCTTAGACATGAAACAATATTTCAACTCATTAAAACTTCTTTTACAATATAAAAAAGGTAACTTAAACTATCATTTAAATATTTACCTTAATATGATTCCATAATTAAAATAAGATTAATCAAGCATATATGCAACTCATAGAATATTTTTTATGGAAAATACACAATTTAAGAAATCCTTTAAATCATGCATACACTGGTACTTCACGACACAAAAAGGGATTCTAAAATAAATCCTAACTTGGATTTGGGTCAATACTGGTCAAACATGACACATACCACACTCAATTAAAGTACGATTGGGGAATATATAAGGACACCCAATGTGACATTTTTGAATTAATCACCATTGGGGAATAACTCAAACTTGTGCAGACAGGTGGAGTAATAACCCTCCACCTATAACTACTCAACGCATGCCAAGGGTACCTACTCAATGTATATATAGCCGAAGCACA
>VDFB02055252.1:0-11121 GCA_007258455.2 Sequoia sempervirens
TGTCTAAGATATTTACCAGATTGGAAAAATTCAAAGTTCGCCTAAATCCTAAGAAATGTGTTTTTGGGGTCACATCTGGAAATTTTTTAGGATATATTGTTTCAGAAAAGGGAATTGAAGTAGATCCTGCTAAAGTTCAGGAAATCATGGAGATGCCTCCCCCAAAGAACATTAGTCAATTGAGATCATTACAAGGGCGACTTCAATCTATCAGAAGATTCATTAAGCAATTGGCTGACAAAAGTCTACCATTCACACATCTCCTGCATAAGAATGTTCCTTTCAGATGGGATGACAAATGTGAAATGGCATTTCAACAAATCAAGTAGTACCTGATGAATCCACCAGTGCTCATATCACCAAATCCAGACAAACCATTGATCTTGTATATTGCCGCAACCGAGACATCCTTGGGGGCATTATTAGCACAAGAAGACCATGAAGGGAAGGAACGTGCAATCTATTACATTAGCAGAACACTGACAAGTCATGAACTTAACTACACTTTCATTGAGAAGGCTTGTTTAGCAGTAGTTTTGCTCCAGAAATTCGGACATTACATGCTAACTCATACAATCAATCTTATTTCAAAATTGATCCACTCAAGTATCTACTAAGTAAAGCATCACTAACGGGAAAGGTTAGCAAAATGAATTCACTTGATTTGAGTGATTTGACATCAATATAGCCGATCACAAAACAATGAGGACAAGTTATTGCTGATCCAACTATGGTCTCCTCTACAAAGCAGGCTTTTTATACATTGAATTCAGGATCTTGCAGTGTTTTCTGACGGACTCTAACAACTATGGTCCTTATACTTGATTCTTTTACTCAACATGGATCGAGTGAGCATTCTCTTGTCACCCTCAAGGACATACCATTCCTCGGTCATATGACTAATGTTTCCGGCCGCCAATAACAGCGAATATGAAACACTCATCAGCGGACTAAGAGACAACATTGGGTGGAGGATTCTTGAGCCTACAAGTTTATGGTGACTCCAACTGTTATTAATCAAATCAATGATGATTTAACCGGACTAAAAGATGACAAGTTATTGCCATGCAAAAGATGATTTATGACTTCAAAAAGTACTTTGTGGACGTTGAGTTCACACAAATTCCAGGATTGACAATAAGCGGTGACTGGCTACAATTGCCTCATTGGTACAGCTCCCAGCAGACTAATATGAATTTCGGTGGAACAATTATTTACACCTGCCTATGACACACCTGAAAGCCAAATTATCTGCCACCAAGTAGGATCCGATTCACCCTGGTATGGTAAGATTTATGCCTACCTAAAAGATGACACTTTACCACCCGACTTATCCCGCAACCAAAAACGTAACTTTATCCGACAATCCTCTTGATATACCCTTATCGCTGATACCCTTTATCGCCGTGGTCTTGATGGTACTTTACTTCGATGTCTCGAACGTGACTAATCCGATAAAGCTTTACAAGAAGTTCATGGGGGCATTTGTGGTACTCATTCGAGTGGACTAACCTTATCCAAGAAATTGATTAGAATGGGTTACTACTGGCCTACAATGGAGAGGGAATCATTCACTTTTGTTAAAACATGCTCAAAATGTCAGATTCATGGGAATCTTATTCATGCTCCTGCATAAGAACTTCACTCATTCGACCAACCTGGCCATTCTCTCAATGGGGGTTAGATCTAGTAGGGAAAATTCATCCTTCATCCTCAAATGGGCATAAGTTCATCATCACGGCGATAGAATATTTCACTAAGTGGATTGAGGCAGTACCTCTCTCTAAAGTCACTGGAAAACAGATTTCATCCTTCATACTCAACTACATTATTTGTCGATATGGTATTCCTAATGCCATTATTACAGATAATGGTCGACCTTTCAAGAATCAGGATGTTGATGAACTTTGTGAAAGATTCCATATTCAGCACAGATATTCAACACCTTACTATCCACAAGGGAATGGTCAAGCAGAAGCCTCAAACAAGACTATACTAAATATTTTGAAGAAGACAGTAAATGATTCAGGGAAAGATTGGCATGTTCAACTCAATCCTGCCTTGTGGGCTTACAGAACTAGTGTCTGAACGCCAATAGGAGCAATGCCTTTTTCCCTTGTCTATGGAGCAGAAGCCATATTACCTTTAGAGGTTGAAATACCTTCACTAAGAGTATCACTGAAAGGTCTCATAACAGATGATGAATACAGAGTCTCCCGCCTACAAGAGTTAGAACTCTTAGATGAAAAGAGACAGAGAGCAGCTGACCATTTGAAAACATACCAACAGATGATGTCTCGCAGCTATAATCACAGAGTAAAGCCACGTACCTTTCAGGAAGGGGATCTAGTCTTGAAAGAAAATCCATGAAATCAACAAGATAGGGAAAAGAAAGGAAATCTTGAACCAAATTGGCTAGGCCCTTACGTGGTTATTACTTGATCTGTGGTTAGGGGAGACATACAAGTTATCAGCGAAGGAGACACATTTGATGAACCATCAACGGGTATACATCTTAAATATTATGTTTAAGTGAAAAAATCTGAAGAAATACAAAAACAGCAGAAAAGTCTTGAAGAAATACAAAAACAGCGAGAAAAAGTCACGAAGAAATCCAAAAAGCAGCATGAAAAAGTCGAGAAGAATACAAAAGCGGCTGAAAAAGTCTGAAGAAATCAAAAATAGCAGAAAAGTCTGAAGAAATACAAAAACAGCGAGAAAAAGTCTAAAGAAATCCAAAAACAGCAGAAAAAGTCCTGAAAATAAATAAATAAATAAATAAAATCACAAACAACAAAAAATACAAAAAAATCAAAAAAAATGTCATAGGGTGAAAACCTGGCAAATAGCCAGTCTATTGACAGAAAAATACAAAAAAATCAAAAAGAAATCAGAAAAATGCAATAAATACATAAAGTGAAAATCTGGCAAACAAACGCTATCTGTACCTCTCCATCTATTAGTTCCTATTTTGCACTTTGGCTTTTTAGCTTTTCTTCCTCCCGCATCCTTTTCCACATCTTAGGGTTATAATTGCATCATCCTGCCTTCATTTTGCCTAGAGTGATAAAACGTCTTACCACGGCTTGACTATTGTACATATTCCTTTCCGCAAGTTGTGACAATAAACGGGGCTAAAACTCAACTGGGGGCACTTAACTTTTAGAGCATACTAAAACAGCTAGACTATGACATAGGATCCGATCATGCCAACAATCAACTCACGCGAAACATTATTCGATCATCAAGCCTTCTCATGAAACACTTTTCGGCAAATACCATATCATTGTCTAATTGGATGATCCAAAAATCTGAATAATGTATGAAATAATAGTATTACATGTTTGCCCAAAAGTTGTTTGATTTTCGATATCATTACTCTGGAGCACACTCAATGATGTATTGAACTAGAGTGGCAAGGAACGAGAATGATTTTTCTTTGTCTGTTGTCTTGAGATTAATGGTCAATCTGATGCAAATATGTCACAGGACGTGATGACTAAAGCAATATCATCAATGACAGTTCCACATTTGCATCAGAAGGGTGGTTAATCTTTGTCTGTTTATGCAAGAAATGCTCAGGTCATATCTGTTCAATTATACCTCGATGCTTGTGTTCGCTTGCTATATCAAAAATCATGAAAGTTGTACTATGGTCATCATTGGCACTAATTTCCCCTCTGATGCTTGTACATACTTCCAACATTTTAAAACGTTCTATGATGATTCAAGAAGGCTTATAACAGGCTCAACAAACTGGTTAGTATCATTTAGTTGCATATTTATTAGATCATTGTATATATCTGCATATTGGATTCACATCAGTGTCTTGAAAGGCTGAATGAAGGCATTAACGGTTGTCATGTAGTTTTGAGCTTTTTGTGGAGAACATTTGGACAGTTGATTCATTTTCTCAGCAATTCATCATTTCATTCATTTTATCACTATCATTCATCATTTCGTTATCATTTATCATTTATCCGTTCACTCATTTTATCACTATCATTCATCATTTCATTATCATTTATCATTTATCCGTTCATTCATTTTATCACTTCATCTTTATCACTTCATTATCATTTATCATTTATCTGTTCATTCCTTTTATCACTTCATCTTTATCATTTCATTATCATTTATCATTTATCCGTTCATTTTATCACTTCATCTTTATCATTTCATTCTCATTTATCATTCATCAGTTCATTCATTTTTATCACGATCGTTTATCATTCCATTCTCATTCATTTGTTCATTCATTTTATTACTTCATTTTTATCATTATCATTTATCATTATCATTCTCATTTATCGTGTATCATTTCATTCATTTTATTTTATCATTCATTTTTATCATCATCAATTTGCCATATCATTCATTCATTTTTTTATCATCATCAATTTTACCATGTCATTCATTCATTTTCATCACTATCATTTATCGTTATCATTATTATTACCACTTTCATTTTTATCATTTTATCATTTTATCATTATCAATTATCATTTGTTATTTGTCATCATCATCTCATTATCATCACATTTACCACATATATCATTATCATCATTAGTATCACATTCACTATCTATCATTTTCAATTCATATTATTCACCTATGCATTTGCTACATAAATTCAAAAATCAACAAATTCATATATACATCATTACAAATCATTGCACCTACATCATAAATCATCCATTTACATCATATCATTAAATCATCCTGCATCATAATATTAGTCCGTAAAAATAACAAAAACATATCAAAATCCATCCCATATCATACATATAACATCCATATCACATCACAAAATGCATAACCATATCATCATCAAAACATCGCCGCTGCATATCATCGCTCATCAAAATAATACAAGTGTCAAATGTCCAATGAAGCTAAAGGGTTCAAAACATAATACATAAGACATGATCAAAACTCCATATACATAATCAATCGGTCCCAAACGGCTAACTGGTGGATGCCCCTGAAGGAGCTGGTCCGGAAGGAGGCGGCCTGCCACTAGTCCCTGCATCAGGATCCCGTCGAGGTCCTGTAACCTCTCTGCCATGTGTCGATGTCCGTGATCGGGTCCTCGTCCTGCTATGTGACCAGGGATAAGGCTCTCGCCGCTCAAGAGGGCATAGCTCCTCATATCAAACTCTGTAATACTCAGCCTCTCTGGCTGCCTCAAATCCCTCTGCAATGGCCTCCCGTAATGAGGTACTCTCTACAGTACCCATAAGCCTCTAAGCCACACCCTCGGCCTCCAGTGCCCGTCGTCTAAGGGCATCCCTCTCTGCTACCAACTGTGTCACCTAGGAATCAGGGGCAGGCATCTGTACCTGTGCCTGTGCCTGTGCCTATGCCTGTACCTGTTCCTGTGTCTGTGCCTGTGCAAGCTGTGCCTGTAACTGCACTATAACACTCTGGGCCTGAGCTAACTGACTCTGTAGCTGTGCCTGCTGCCCCTGAAAGGTCTGCAACTGACCCTGTAATGCATCTATCTGTGCCTGTTGAGATGAGATGACACCCTAATCACGGTCCGAGGTCTGCCACCGAATCTAGCTCATCGAAGAATCTGTGCTCTGCCTAGGCTGTCCAACCTCTGCTGTCTCTCCTCATCTCCATCATCCCCCCCATCATCCCTGTCATCTGAGTTGTCCTCCTCTCCTCCATCTCCGCTCTCCTCACTCTCCTCTCCCTCCTCCTCTGCCCTGCCCATAGCCTGCTCCCCACCGGCCACATCCCCTATATCCCGGCCCCTGGCTGTGGCGCTACCCCAATCGCCTGAGGCTCATCTGGCACTGAAAATTGTGGGAATGGATGCATATGAAAGTACTGGGCATAATCATCTGTCATCCCTGCATCCTGCACCTCTGGCCTGTCCGTCCATACCTCTAGCTGTAAAGTAGAATACTCTGTATAAGCTGCTCGGTATCCAATGCACGGTCCCCATCCTGGATCCCCCTTACGCCACCCATAATGAGCAACGCCCTGGGGCATCCCCTGTGTGAATCCAAACTGTCTAAGGACTCGTAATGCCAAAAATTTCTCAATAATAAAGGGCGTCCGCCCTATCAGATATCGTGGTCTGCAAACAAAAGGCATCTCTAAATGATTTGTTGCCCATACCTCACAATCTGTGTACGATCTCCATACCACTGCGCCAATATCATCCAAAACCTGCCGCCAATACTCTACCTTGCCCAGCTTCTGCTGGACAACTGCACTAGAATATGCATATACATAGGGCCTCCCCGCTGGTCTATCTCTCGTGCAAAGTGGTCTCGTGACTGCAATGTGCTCCCACGCCCAGATCTGTAGTAGCCTCACTCCACTCGCCAAACTCGTAGATCCTCTGTATACAATCTGATGGAGATTGTGGTACAGGTCGGCCAATACACAACTCCCCCAGGAAAACCTCTGTGGCTGTGTAATCATCCACTCCAGCATCCTCCCCCAACCAACTGCGAATCCCTTCGACCGATGGTCCGGTCCAAGGAAGCCTCCGACAAATGCAGCCAACACAGCAACTAGAGTGGGATACCTGCTAAACTCCTCCCAGTCTATCCAATAACCATATATGCTCGAATCCCACAAATCTGTTGTAATGCCTCAGTACGACCAATCTCCTTATGGTCGTAAACCACAAGGGCATCAACAACTAGAATCCCAAAAATCCTGTATACATCCTCGGGCGTCACACTCATCTCACCCGTCGGTAGGTGAAAGGTGTTATGCTCTGAATGCCATCTCTCTGCCAGAGCGGTCAATAACCCCCTGTTGGCCCGAATACCTCGCGGCATGGCCAACAATGGTCCCAGTCCACAATCTGATATCAACTGTAACTCGACAGGGGTCAGCTCTCCTATCCGCTCCCAACATAGTGGGAACCGCTCTCTAATCTGGAGGCTTTTAAAAGCCTCCTATTTTGTTTGATCATCACAAATCCACATCAAATCAAACTCATATCATGTGATCTATCTAGCCAACAAAACATATCTATGACCCATATCAACACAATCATGCAAAACATATCACTGACCCATATCATGTGCAACATCAATCTATCTGAATATCAAAGCAAGTTCCTCTATCATCATATACTATTTGTTTTCTTTTCAGGAATGCAAATTTATCAACACAACATATCATTTTCTATTTGTTTTCTATCACAGAATGCAAATTTATAACACATTTACTCTTTGTTTTATTTCCATCGCAAGAAGAAAAGTTATCAAACACAAATTAATCAGTCAATCATTTTACTCTTTGTTGTTCGTCACAAAGTTATCAGCTATCTACTCTTTATTTTCTATTGTGGAAGCAAAGTTATCAGTTCTCTATCAGATTTTCTATTATATCTACATGATGGTATTACAATTCATCTATCTTTTGAATAAGGAAGCAATTTAAATCATCATTTTTCATCAAACAAGCATTCCGAGGAAAATTTCCTAAATGCGCAATTCTGTTGCCCATATGCGCTAAAACCTAGATGCGCTAAAGTTTTTTGCATATGCGCTAAACTGTTTCCTCGATGCGTTAAAACTCCAAATGCGCTATTCTATCCCGTGGATGCGCCACTCTAACTCCCATATGCGCCACTCTATCAATTTTGGACCCTAATCATATATGCGCAACTTTGTGCCCTAGATGCACTACATGACCTACCTAGCCGATTTTGCCCTAGATGCGCAACTCTATCTATCGGATGCGCTAAAGGATCAGTTTTTACCCTATTCCTAAATGCGCTACGGAATTTCCTATATGCGCTAAAGGATTTGTCGAATGCGCTAAAACTTTTCCTATATGCGCTAAAACGTGTGAAAAAAATGCAGTCTGATTTAAAACAATGCAAAAATCGATTCAAAATGCAAAATTTGACAACATAAATGGTTGGAATCACTCACCGGTGGTCCATACGCAGCTGGTCTCTGATATCGGTGCGCTCTCTCGAATCTATGCCTGTGCACTGGGATCTCCATCTCGCCAAGTCACTATCAGAGCTCACTTTTTACTGTAGCAGCCGGGTGAAAATGCCACTTCATTTTACCCCTTTTACCTTATAAGGGTCTTTTCGGGTGGGAATTAATGGCATATTATTTTTCATTGGGCCTTCATAATCAGCATCTATCGGGAGCTAAATCATTGTTCCCCTATCACTATCAACCTCATCTTCCGTGATTTACCTCCCGAGGGGGCATCATCAACATCAAAAATCAGAAACATATCAGGGGCAATTTTTTTTATTTTCTTTGAAGCAATGCGTTTCACACATCACTTCAAAGAGGGGCAAAATGTATACGCATAAAAATGGTCATGTCTATAATCCTGGCAATTAATTAAATATTTATTATTTAATTAGTTTTCTAAAGTCCTCTACATATGATTAAATTTAATTAATTTAATTATATTGTTCTATTTATCTTATTCTTCTTCTCTCGTAATTAAATAAATTTATTTCATTTAATTATTTTCATACTTCCACTTAATTAATTAAATAAATACATTTTATTTATTTAAATTAATTATCATTGTTTAAATTTAAATTAAATCTTTTGATTTAATTAAGTTTAAATATCTCTTTTTCTTCTATTTTAATTTCTTCTTCTAATTAATTAAATATTTCATTTAATTAATTTCATAAAAGTAATTTAATTAAATAAATCTTATTTAATTAAAGATCTTCTGCTTTCTTCAAAAACCCTAATTAAAGCTTTATTCTTATCACAAACTTTCTTCTGCTTTAAAAGCTTAATTAAATATTTCATTTAATTAAGAAAAAGTTGAATTTCATCCACAAATAAATAATTGAATTTTTAATTCATTATTTATCAGCTTTAAATATTTCTTTTATTCCTTTTAAAGAAAGATGATTTTTTTATCTTCTTATCTTTTCCTCTTTCATAAAAATAGAAAAATCTTGTTTTTAGGTTTCTTCTATTTTCTCTTCAATTTCATCATTCTTCAGCCATTCGAACTGCCAGGAATTATCACAACCGTTAATCAAGATAGCCAATCAAAATCATTCAAAAAACTCTATAAATACCTGTGTGAATACAAGCATTGATAATAGGCAATTAATTAGAGTTCATGCATTTAATTCATTTAGTATTCGTTTATCATAGCATCATGGTTATTTCAAGCATATTAGTCTTATTCCATATCATAGCTTAAATCTTGCATCATGCATCACTTTTGAATCTCGTTCTTTAGGAAGACAGTTTGTTGAGCCTAGCCTACAATCTGAGAACAAAAGCTGGAATCGACAAAAACACTGAAAATAGAGGACGATAGGACGACAATCGAAGCAGAATACCGAGTTTGCATTATTTACTTTTTTTTTATTCTGTTTTGATACAATGTCTTATCGGTGTGCTTAAATAGTATTTTATTTCAATTCATTTACGCATATTATTTTTTATCACACACCTGCCATTTTCATTTGTTTGGAAGTTTCTTAAGCCTTTGAAAGGCTATTCTAGCGCGCCCTCTCTCCTACCAAAATTGCTACTTTTGCAGCATCTCTACTATTGTCATACAAATTTGATTCTTTAAACTGCTTATATATGGCATTTGATAGTTATTTATATGTTGCATATATATGTTTGAACTTGATACCTGTGTTGCGTCTCTTTTGATTGATAAAGTATAAAAGCGGCATTTGATAGCTATATTAAGTGAATTCATCATGGCGATCTTGTTGTTGAAGTGCCTTAGAGAATAGATATTGATTTCATTTTCCTTGTGGTCAGTGAATTTATTTCTACGCCTTATGTTGATGCCTTGTGCTTGGATATCGTTGTTTTTACACCATGCTAGAATTTGATGCATATATATTATTTGGGGGTTCGTTGCATATATATTTTGTTTGAGGTTTGATACACATATACTATTTGATATTCACTGCTTGCAACAACTTAGGGTAGGCCTATGATGTGTTGAGGTTGTATATTCACCTCTTTCCCATGCGTCTTATATTCTTTACTAAAGGCATCAATTTTATATCAATGGATCTATCTCTTGGAAGTCTATACTTAATTCTATGTGTTATGTTTCAATTCGTTGGACATAACTTATGCTTCATGCTTTATATTGAGTCTCATTTGATATGCTTCGTATGAGATACTTTTAATGCATATTCACTTCATTTTATTTCATGAAAACAATTTAAATTGGAATTTGATTATATATATATATGTATATGTATGTATGTATGTATATAAATGTATACATATATATGTATATTTATATATGTATGTTTAAATATATGTGTTTATCACAGTATATTATGATTCTTTTTATTAAAAACAACATTCAATTTATAATATATATAAACCGATATATGTATATATGTATATGTATACATGTTTATAAATTATGGTTATAGTAGAAAGGATATTCTTACCTATGAGAATTAAATGATTTGTAGATAAGTGAATTAGAAAATTAAATAGAAAAGAAAAGAAATTGAATTAACCATATTTAGATAAATTGAAGGAATTGTTTGAATGATGAATTGGATTATCTATTTTCTAGTTAATACATGTCAACTTCCTTCATAATCATTTAATAGTTGTTTAGTTAATATATGTTGATTTCATGGTTGCATTGTTTATTTGTTTGCTTGTATTTCAAATAATGTGTTGTTTAGTGGAATTGGGGGGATTTTGGTTATTTTTCAATAGTGGGAGTCTTTTGTGCAAAGTAGTTAAGGTTGGCTTCCAAAGGTTAGGGGGAGTAATTTTGCATGTATGATTTTATGATTGTTTCATCTTGGAAGTGGTTGGTAATGCTAGGGTGGTGTGCAAGAGGGTCTATGCATTGCACTATGTTTGGATTCATGTGATTAGGTTAAGTGTGCAAGATGGTAAATGCCTTGCTTATTTTATAGGGTTTACTAGTTACAAGTAGGTGGTTTGGCTCTCAATGGGGGTTGGAACCCAAAGTGGTGACCAAGACAACCCATTAGACAGTTTCTTAATCCAATGATAACCTAAAAATGAATTAGGGGGATGGGTAGATTTCACATTAAACAAGATAATGGATGCCTCACCCATGCCTGTAGTGCTCATTTAGGCTAAGGATGGGTCGAGAAGGCTTGGTTGGAAAGATCAA